>JAJHUR010083766.1:0-27283 GCA_027495735.1 Lutjanus campechanus | reverse complement strand
CTGCTGTCATCTGCATAAACATAAGAACTCTGCTTGAAACTTGAAAAGGACCAACAAAAAACCAAAGACACAAAACAGCACTTTGGCTGCTAGTTTGTTCCCACTGGGAGAAATGAAATGATTAGGTTCACTCCTGCACCTGGCTAAATGTTGTTTTTCTTCCTCTCTACATTGCTAATAGGTATGGTTTGGTGCAGTCAGAGGTGTGCACCTGTAACCACACCTAAAAGCAATGTCACAGTGCTCTCTGATCTCTGCAGACACATACAGCTCCCTCTTTGCTACTCACAAAAACAAAAATGATATACAAGAATTATATTCGATGAATGGGTGAATATAAGTCATAAAAATAAAATTATTTTGCAGGACGGAGTGCTGAGGGTGAATTTAGGAGTCTCATTTTGAGGACAGAAGTTGTTCTGTATTCTGGAGGTACTACTGTAAATACATCTGTATCTCTTACCAGATGGCAGCAGGGTGAACAGACTGTGGCTGGGGTGGGTGTTATCTTTAATTATCCTTTGGGCTCTGTGTAGGCACCTCACCTCCTCGATGTCAGTGATGCTCAGTTGTGGATGCTTTCTATTGCTCCTCTGTAAAAGTTGCTGAATTTTGCTCTCATAAGTTTCCTTAAGAAATACAGCCATTTCTGAGCCCTCTTTACCAGGAAAGAAATGTGTGATTCCATGACAGGTTCTCTGAGATCCAGATTTCCAGGAACCTAAAACTGTTCATCTGCTCCACCTGAACTCCACTGAAAAAAACAGGGGTGTGCATCTTTGACTTCTTTTTCTGAAAGATCAGCTCCTTGATTTTGAAGTCTGAACATTGTTTGAAATCCTACTGATGATGGCGGTGTCATCTGCAAACTTCACAATAGAGTTTTCTCCATGCTGGGGGCTGTAATCATGGGTGTTCAGCATGAATTGGGTGGGGCCGAGCACACAGGCCTGGGGGACTCCAGTGTTGAGTGTTGAGGTGAGACCCCCAATCCAGACTGGAGTCTGTTTGTAAGGAAATCCAATATGCAGTTGCAAAACTGTGACCAGAACTAAGCTAACTTTGACCGAAAAGTGTGTGTTGTAGGACTCATAGTAAAAAGCTTATTGAGAAAATTATGCTTTCAGGTCCTGTAGTTTGCTTTGTATAAAGCCCCCACATGACGAAAGGCAAGAATAATTACTGTCTTTAAATTGTCAATTGCAGACTTCACAATCTTCATAATCCATAGTGTCTGTGAGAATTCATTGAGCATTTCTTGTGATTTACAAGAAAAAACTTTTGATTTAATCAATCTTAAGCTCAGACAGAATCTCTTCACGCCTCATGCTACTCAATTGGCACCTTAATAGGAGGAATCCGTGGTGTATGAAATTACCAACAGCTTCAAATCCATTGAGTGCAGCTTTTATGTTGTCATTTGTGTCTAATGTGGGCTTTTAATTAATCCATAGACCTCTCAGGATTCTCTAATACTCACTTAGAGTCCTGATATGTGATTTAAAGTGAATATCTTTTATATGGAGATGAAAAAGCCTCTTGAAATCTTCCAGAAAACCAGCCACCATTAGTCTGTATTCTGCCTCATTATTTGAGAGCAGAATGTCCTCTACTACCTTGTTAAATGGAAAAACAGACTGTATATTTTGTGTAGTTTGTAATGTTATTATCTTGCAGAGTTTTTTTTTTACAAATACTTTCCTACTTAACAGTACAGGATGGCAGCAATAAAGTTACACTGTACTTTTTATAGCATACTAACTAAGCCGCTAAAATATTATACCATGTTTTAATACATGCCAGTCCCTGGCTGAGATATCGATTCTTCTCTCCAAGCATTTATTAGCCTCTGAGTGGACCTTCTCTCTCCCTCGCTGCTGGACTCTTCCTGGCTAAACCCACAAGGATTCATAGCCATGAAATTGCTGATTGCAGTTGAGGACTCATTTATAAAATGGTGAAAGAGCTGTTTACTTTTTATTTGGCCTGAGCATTCACAAACTCCATGGCTGGAGTGAGAATTGAAAACATAAATCTCACAGTTGAAAGGCAGAAAAAAGACCCTCCAGAAGTCCTAAAGCCGTAGAAATAAAGGCTCCAGAGGGGTTCTTTCTCAAGTGCTGTGGTTCTACTCAGAACCATTTGCTTTTGAAGAACCCTTTTTTGAAGAAAGGGTTCATCAAGCATTCTTTGGATAACAAAAAACCTTTTTGGAGGGAAGAGTTCTTCAAAGATTATTGAGATCTTTGGCTAACTCTTTCGTCAAGGGTTCTTTGCGTCATAAGGTTCTTGGTAGAACCCATCCAGGTGGTTCTACTGATAAAAAAAAATCTCAGTAGAGCACCCTTGTTTTCGCTCTAGATGAAAACCTTGTAATATTAAAGGGCTCTCAGTAGAACCCCATAATGGCTTCTTGTTAGCAGAAGGCGGAAAGGTTCTGGATAGAACACAAAGACTGGATTCTGGGTGGAACCATTGCACCACCTCTGGGATCTCTGTAGAGCCTCTCATAGGGGATTCTGAGTGAAACCTTTCACAAATTGCTCTAGGCATAATAACCCTTTGTTTGGTTCTTGGTAGAACCCTCTGAAAGGGTTCCAAGTGGAACCTTTTGCACCTTTATTTCAGAAGGACAGATGTTTGGGGGAGGACGGGCAGTTGATGGAGTTGATCTTGGACTGGGCGTAGGTCTGGTCGAGTACACAGGTAAAAGGAATTTAATCTGATCTATTGAACTGACAAATAATCCCAAAGGGGAAATGGGGAAAGGCTGACCCAGGGCCGTCTCCCATCCGATTTCTGTTTGCTCTCTGTCTCTTTCTCTCTCTGTGTCTCTCTATCTCTTTCTCTGTCCCTTTTCAATTATTCATACCCTGGTTTCGACACATGCCTGCAGTAAGCCTCCAGATATTCTGTCAACTGACACCACCCCCGGTTTGTCTGGCTGCTCTCTCAGTATCCTCCCCCATATTCCTGTATCTCTATTTCCCCATCCTTGGTCCTCAAGCTCGTCAGCTCTCCTCAGATACACACAGAGAGACGGAGGATAAACAGCAAGAAGTGGTTACATATTCATCCCGCAATCAAACAGCCTCAGCCGAACTATGTATTTTTCAATCACCGTTGAACCACATTTAAACCTCAATTCCATATCTGTGTCTCTTCTGCCATTTTGTTAACCACATCAACTTTTACATTCATTTGCTGCCTCTCCTGACAGATTCAAATTAATACTGTTGGCTCAAAGGAAAGATGGTCGCGTCGCTAGTGTGTTAGCTGCACCCGGCAATTACCACAGTGGCTGGCACCTGTTTATCCCTCCATCCATTCCTCTGCCAGCAGATAAGTGGAGCACTGCTCTCTTCGACTCCCTGGAGACCATACTAGTGCCCGGGCCTGATTTTGTTGTACTGGGGAGGGAGCCAGGGAGTGGTGGACACACACAGACAAGTACACAAATACAGTCAGGCAAAGACACACACTGCCACCTGCTTAAGTTGGACGGTTCTCTCATTAAGCCAGTCGGGCAGAGTGGACTTTGAGTGGACTTTGAGTGGACAGGCCTGCTGCGCTCCGGCCCTCTCAGCTTATTGTTAGTTTACTTGGATGACACATTTATCTGCTGAAGGAGGAAAGTGTTTGTGCTCAGGTGAATCTGAGTTTGAGATGTGTACGTAGGAGCATGAAGTCAAGAGTGAAGTGTTAATCTTCCAGCACACACACTGAGAATGGACATGTTGTATGGGACACGTTGTGCCCAGTAGTTAATGAAATTAACGATGTAGGAGTATGTATTTTTCAATGAGAAAGAATGAGCTGATTTTAATGAGGTATAAACTTTTTGCCTTAAAACCATACACCAGAATTATTATTCAGAGCAGAGTCATTTTATAATAATGTCTTAAAACACATCTGGAGGGGATCTTTAATTCTTGTCCATGGAAAAATAAATTTGACAAAAGAAGTTTCTCAGACCTTTCAACTGCATCTCTAGTAATAATAATAATAATAATAATAATAATAATAATAATAATGATGATGATACTGTAATGTGATTGAAGCTATATACTTAGCTCACATTATGACATCTCCATGACAACTGACCAAACTCCACCCACTGATGACAGTGTGGTTGAGAATTAGAAAACAAGCTTGTAAGTGGACTTTAAGTTAAGATTGGTACAAATATATGTTCCAACCAGTACTGGATTTTTGAGGCCAATATTTGAGAGTTTAAAAAGATCATGAAACAATCTATGGACCAGTACAAGCAAACACCATAAACACCACAGACGTGTAGTTCATCCTGCCCATTCGGTTGGTTGTCTGACGTGTGTCAGACACTGTCAGGCAAGACAAGCCGAGAAGGTGTCTGGTGTTGTGGAGACATGGAGACAATAGGCGCCTCTTGTACATACATCTATTTTGTTTTTTCTGACAAATTAAGCTCTTAGTCACCGGTTAATGGGTGTCAGGCTATTGAAAGTAAAATTAAACGAAATGGACATCCCTACCTGATCTGTGTTGCAGTCTCTTTGTTGAATGAAGGCTACCATGTCTAGATCTGAAGTTACTGTTTGTGCTGTTACTCTTGTGTTGCTAGAGCTCCATATTGAAGTCCAGACCAGCCATTTGATAGGTGGCAATGCCCATCTCATACAATGATACATTATATGAGTAAATGAATGAATGTTACTTGTTGTATTGATTGGCCTTAGAGGACTTTTCTGGTATTTATCGACCACCTTTGTGCTTAAGTTTCTTCAGACATCTGTAAACATCTATTACCTCTTCGCTGCTGCATGCGTGTTCTTAGTTCCAGCATTAGCAGTGCTGATCTCAGCCTCTTACCTTATTTTACTTACTTGTACATAGATTTTATAGCTTACTTGTATTGCTCTTATGTTTGAACTCTCTTCTTTTCGTTTAAATCTGTTTATAATTATTCCGAGCTTAATCCCGGACCCGAGTACTAATTTCGTACCACAAACTGTAAAAGGTGAGCCGGTATGACAATAAAGTTCCTTGAATCCTTGAATCCTTGAAACTCCACATGACAAATCAGTCTACACCACCTGCTAATGTCTGAGTATCACTATGTTGGTTCCTATGACAGATGTCTAGCCTACCCGTCTACTGTGGCCCCTCTAATAGCTGATGTACTTTATTGACCCCAGTGCTCCTAAAATTCGTCTACTCCCTACCTCAGTGCTGCAGTGTTTAATGAGGCCAGATGCTGCTTCATATTAGGCCCAGTAGCTGTTTTTTTTTTTTTTTTTTTTTTTTTTTTTTTTTTTTTTTTCTTTTTTGGAACAGCTGTAGTGGCAAACTGCTCATCTGTTGGTTCACAGTGTAGATGAGGGATATTTTCAGTGTCTATCATTCATCATTCATCATATTTCAATTACCTGGAGCTCCTCAGGGGTTCATTTAGGGATCTGTATGCATACAGTCATCAATCATATGGATCTTTTTGGGTCATTTTGGGTCTGTTTTGAGCAGCTGTACTTATTATGATATTTGCACCGGGAATACTTGAAATGAAATGATATGGTTTCAAATGTTTGGTGTATCTTTTGGTGAAAGAAAAATGCAGTTATTATTTCAGTTGTGTTTTCTTTTGCAATCAAGACAAACATAGCTAAAACTAGAAGAGTGCACTAGTACAGTGCAGATCTCCACCAGGCAACAGATGGTGAAGCACCTACTGCAGTGCCACCGCAACTGCCAGATGCAACCAGATGAAATTTGAAAAGTTTTGAATAAAGTTGTGTGTGTGTGTGTGTGTGTGTGTGTGTGTGTGTGTGTGTGTGTGTGTGTGTGTGTGTGTGTGTGTAGTATTTCAGGTTGACAAAATGTCCAAACTTCTCAATTTATTATTATTGTTTGGAACTTCCCAACAATATAAAAGATATTGAAATTTACATTTTTGGAGAAACTCACACTTCACAATTTACACTTGATGTGTACAGAGCCTGCATGTCCCATTGAAAGTTGGTGCATCATTAGATCGCTCTAGCGCTGATCTTTAGGTGTATTAATAGATCAATGTGTTGATCTTAACATGAGATTGAGGGGAATGAGTTCAACCCCGAAGCAGGCATCATGTGACCGTAGTGTTGCAGTTATCGTAATAGCCCTAGTTTCTCTTAATGTTGAAAATAAAACTAAACTTGTCATAACCTCAGTGTAACTGATTTAAATGTAGAAACTATTGTAGATCATCAGATCAATGACTTTTCTCAACTTGTAGCACGGACTCCACTTGACTTGCTTGATTCTCACCACATTCATTTTGAATTTGATCAAAATGTTAATGTTAAGACTTGAGAGTTGCTTGTGACTTGCACATGTGTGACTTACTCCCACGTCTGGCCCCAAGCTGACATAACCCTAATTACATCATCTTGACATCATCAGGGTTTTTTTTTCCCCCAAACTTTGAAAAGCTCTCTTGAGCCACTGAAGACATCCAACTGTTTTCACAGGCTGAGTATTATTCCTTGTTATGAGTAAAGTGAGCTATAAAACCAATGGAGCGCCCTTTAAAGCTAAAAAGTAATCATGCCTTTGTTATTGCTGCCCACTAAAAATGTGAATCAGCTCTCCCCTTGATGTCGGATTATCTGAACCAGACTTAAAACTCATTGTCATCTTCTGTTCTGTGGGATGTGTATGACTCTCCTGCTTCCCTGCTTTTGTTATTTACTTTTCCACACCATCATGAGTCAGACAGACAGCCAGTTATACACGGATATACGGCAACACGCTAAACCAACACGAATGTCATCTCATTCCGACTCCTCTGGCTAGGTCTCTACCTCCTGCATCTAATTCAGCCTTTAATATCAGCCAGCCCAAAGCGGGGCACCAGCAATGAAGCTGTCATGCTGTTTTATCCGAACAGACTCTTCCGCCCCAAACGCTGTCTGCCTGCAAAGCCCCTGTAATCCCACCCTGAAACTTGCCAACTTCCCAGACTCACAGCATCATATCACCTCTGTCTTTCTCCCCCCAACACCCTTGTTTTTATTACCTCTCCTTCACACCACAATTCTCTATGTTTGTGAGCATCCCTCTATCCCTGCATCTTTCTTCACTCTTTGGACTTTCTACCGCCTCCCGTGTCTCCATACACTTCCCCCCTCCCCTCTCCTGACCTCTTGCCAAGCCCCCAGGGACTCACTCAGTTGTGGGATACCAGCTGCAGTTTTAATGATTTTGCCCCCAGGCCCAGATCAGCCAGAGAAATACAGTTACCATTTTTCAACAGAATGAGAACTCTAACCCCTGCAACGCCTCTGCAAAATATGTGTGTATGTGTAGATGAGTGGATTTGCATGTGAGCGTGTACATTGTGCACAAACATTTACAGTTGATATTGATATCATATCTAAGAGAAGCTGTCTTTTTGGTCATATTGAAATGTATTTGCGTGTGGTTTTTGTAGCTACTAGCAAGACGGCTGGTGCATCAGTGTGGGCAGTGTTGTTATTGAAGGTTGAGGCTCATCCATATGTGTGGCTATACAGGCCAAAATTCATTCTGGCCCTCTCACATATATACATTCTTCTTTCACATCCATATATTTACACATTAAAATGTATATACTTGACAGTACACATACATGTATTTTGTCTTTTGTGGTATCCAGCTTATGGGCGGCAGCAGCTCAGTCTGTAAGGACTTGGCATGGGAAGTGTGGCTGGTTCAACTCCAAGCCCTTTCAGTCTGACATCTCTCGTTGATACATATATATTAGTCCTGTTTGTGCATGTGTGTATTTTGGGCCTGTGTGTGTGTGTGTGTGTGTGTGTGTGTGTGTGTGTGTACATAAAAAACAACCTCATGATCTTTTCCAAAACTTTATTAATGTAGTTTTGTTGCCTAAACTGCGATAGAAAACTGAAACATTTTTTAAAAAGGCTAGCTGTAATAAGCTTCAGGTCAAATCAAAAAGCCCAGAAAGCTGTAGGAAATGTAAATGTGTACAGTATGTAAGTGAGAGTGAAAATACATGTATGTGTTGAAAAGTAAAGTGTATGTGAGTAGAAATACATGCGTGTGAAAGGAGAATGAGAGGGCCAGAATGAATTATGACTTGTACATACATCCACATACATGCGTCTTCCTCCCTCCAATCTCCACATTTCTGTTTCTACCTTCCACCCGACTCCGTACTCCCCCCCCACTCTTGCAGGCTCAGGTTTGACAGCAGAACTGCGGCACGTCCTGCAAACACATTGCAATTAGCATCATGCGCTTCAGTGCATCCCAAACCGCTCACTGATGAAGTTCAATCAATTGGCTTTAATTATAACTTTCTCAGAAACACCTCTAATCTCTCCAAAAGTTTTGATCTCTCAGGGGCATGCTCGGTAACAAGCTCCGGCAGGTAGTTTAAAAAGTAGCCGTTTGAAAAATATGTAAGTGTGTGTGTGTTTGAATCTAATCTGACCCCCGCTCTCTCCCCTCCACCTCTTTTTCTCTTCCCCTTTTCTCTCCCTCCAGACATTGATGACTGCCAATCTAATCCATGCCAGAATGGGGGAACCTGCATTGATGAGATCAACTCCTTTGTGTGTCTTTGTCTGCCCAGCTACGGTGGAGCTACTTGTGAGAAAGGTAACAACAAAACGCTGTTTCATATTTTACTCATTTTTACTCGCTCAACAGAGGTGTGTGTTGGGTTGGGTTGTAGCGGACAAAGAGAAAGAAGAGGAAGAGGATGGGTGAAAATAGATTGATGGAAGAAATGACTGAGAGTTGTATGAGGAGATGGCAAAAATAGATAAAGGAAAACAAGGCAGTGAGGGAAGAAAGAAGGTGGAGAAGCAAGATGATGTGACAGTGGAGCAGGATGGAGACAAAGAGAGGGAAGGGAGGGGCTATCAAGAGGTTGCAAAGGAGAATGAGATGATCCTAGAGGAGCAGCATGTAGAGACAGAGGTGAAGAGGAAAGAGTGAGGCTGAGGAAGGTAGAAATAATGAGGATGTGTAAATAGAGACGGTGGACGAGGATGTGAACGTAGACAAAGACGTGGAGGAGGAGGAGGGAGAGGGAAGCCCTTTGGAATAATGTATCAGATTTATACAGAACACCTGCGTCCAGCTGGTTTCGTCTCTCATTACGGGAATTCCCCTGTGAGAAGGCGGCCGCGATGGAGGCTGTTCACAAACCGCATGTTACATGTAAACATGGCCGACCTGTCAGTGCAAAACAACTCTTTGGAAAACCAGCAGCTGTTGTGTGCATTACAGTGGATCATTTAGGCTTGTTGGCAATTTTAATGGAAAAATGCCCAGATTTAATTTATTTTTTCAGCCTTGATTTCACCATGCAGCTAAATATTTTATGTTGCCTGCTGTTTAAAACATGGTAGTAATTTTAGCCAGATGACCTGGTTAAATAGTACCACCACATAGAAGGAGGTGTGCATCTACTCATGCACAAGAGGCTTATAGCTGTGACAGTGTGGGGTGTAAACATTAATGGTGTCCTCCTCGACTGAGCTGTAATGTTAGCGCCACTGTGCTAGCTGGCACAGTGAGACAGTTTGCGGGTGTAATACGGTAGAAAAAAAATAGTTCCTACACAAAAGTGTTTACATCAAGGTCTGTGGATCATCTTGAGTAA
Organism: Lutjanus campechanus; assembly: GCA_027495735.1. Classification (NCBI taxonomy): domain Eukaryota; kingdom Metazoa; phylum Chordata; class Actinopteri; order Lutjaniformes; family Lutjanidae; genus Lutjanus; species Lutjanus campechanus. The sequence goes on along the minus strand of JAJHUR010083766.1, from coordinate 17,646 downwards.
CCGGGTCATGATTTCCAGAGAGAGACATGGCTGTTGAGTTTTTCAAATGTATTTCTTTTGCACTTTGACCACCAGAAACTGAGTGCCAGCTAGTTCCATTATATTTGAAAGAAGATTGACAGCAAATCACATCAAAACAATCTAGATGGATAAACAGCACTACAACTAAGAGGAAAATAGATTTTTTTTTTTTTTTCTGCCCCGAGAAGTCTCTTTCACAGTAAAACTAACAAAAGACGTAGCGTGACGACATCTGAAGTAGTGTGGGATCGTGGCAGTTTCAATGCCCTCCCTCACTCTCTGATGTATTCTGTGTTTTCCTGGAAGTTAGCTGATAGTTGCAGCTAGCAGCCAGCAAGAAATGCACCATTACCTTGAATGAATTACAGATTTCTCTGGGTTTGAACATTGTTGAAAACATTTGAGATAATTTAAGTCCACAGCTCAACAAAGCATATAAAATCGGTTCAGCATGTTTAGACATTTTAATGCATAAATGTTACATAGTGTATGAGTATATAATAAAGGTACAGGGGGATGGAATACATGTGCATGTTTGGAGTTTCCTTTTGAACTGGCAGTGCAATCACTGAATTATGCAAACTCTACATCTCTTCAAATACAAGCCTTAAAATAGCACAATTAAAAATGAAAGAATGAAAACAAAGAAAGACAGTTAGAGAGACGAGGAGAGATTTTTAGGAGACGGGTAAGAGGACAGGGGAGAGGAGGAGGGAAGTTCAGGAATCTGAACTGCTCTGAATTACGGAAAACGAAGCCAAACTGCATCACCCGAGCGTGACCTTTGACCTCAACTCTCAGAAGAGTTGTGACTTTGAATATCTGTCTTTTTTTTTTCATGTGTCTGGCTTCCAGTGTCTCGCTCTGCTTTTTCCGGCACTGCTCGGCTCTGATCTGGGACTCTTAGGGCCAAGCAATCGATCGCAAGAGGTGGGAGTGAAGAGAGCGGAGCAGCTGACTAAAGCAAGATCATTTAAATGCTATGGAAAATGCAGTAGTTTTGGCAGCTGCTAGCGGAGAAAATTACACTTTCATAGAACAAAAAAAACAAAAACAAAGTTCCAAATTGTATTTTCACTTCGTTTCATGTGCACAGGCTTGTTGGCTGAACTACAGTAGTTTGGCACACTAGCACCCATTGCACCCACACTTCAGCGACTGGCTTAAACTGTCACATTTCTGCTTGAGTTGACTCGGGGAAAAAGCTTGTTCTTTTCTCATTCAGTTCATTGCCTTTGTTTACATCTCTGTGCTAACATCTGTTGCTGAACTCACTAACTCAGCCTGTTGGTCTGGATCTCGCCAAAGGTTGGTGCACAAATATGAGGAGTCACAGAAGGATTAATTGGATTGGAGGAAAGGGAAAGATGTGTTTCTATGACACACAGAAAGGTGTTCATTTTCTCAAACCTTTCTTTTGCTCTTTTTCGTGTGAAATGCTGGATAGTTCTCTTTAGACCAACAAAAGTCTCTCTCAGTCTTTGGTTGAACTACTCACAGCTCATAGACACGTGTGCTCTGTCAAGATCATCGCCTACCACACTTCTAATTTATAAACTGATGAATATAGATGTGTTGATCGTCATGAGCCAGACAGGTTGGGACCCATGCTTTAACCTGTGATTAACTGTAATTTGGTGAACACACCATGGTCGGTTTCTTCCTGTCCCTCTTTTTGTCACAGTTAAAGTGACACTGGACTGATTTTACATATGAAGTCTACTCGTCATGAGGAAAACCTCTCAGTGAAAACACTTGTCTTACAAACTGACATTAGACATATTTCCACTACATGGAACGGCTTGACTCAACCAAGTGTGAACTAACCGTGACATCGCCCATTGGTTTTAAGAAAAAGTTTGGCATTATGGGGGGGGGGGTCACCATCTTGTTTTTTGCGACCAGAGCATGCACAGAAGATGAGACTGTGGAGCTGGTGGGTACTGCGAGTTGGCCGACGCTTGGTTTTGGTCACAGAGTTTCCATATTAGAAATAAAAATGTTTGAAATAGGCATGAAATATACAATGCAGTAACAGAATATTGATCCGTACTTGATCAGCACTGACTAGTTTTACATTTTGATCTGAAATGGGCAAAATAGCAGCTGCCTGGTCTCAATCTTTCTCATTATTGCAGCTAAACAGCAGACTAAATTTGTTCTGACACTCTCTCCAATTTACTCTCTTTCCCTCACTACGCACACAAAAGGAGCTGCTCTTATAACAGAGGATATGAAGAATGATGAAGAATGGTGTTCTTGATATGTCTGCACTTCATCAGTCGACCACTGTGTGATTTTGTGGGCTGCAATTTCTGAGTGAATAAAATTGATTGTAGCATGGCCATTAAAAAAATGCTTTCATGTCACCTTTTAGTATGAACTCAGCTTGCTTGGGACCCAGATGGAGGTGCTACCAAGTAAAGTGCCAAGTACCTGGTACTATCTGTAATGGAAACCCCAAAAGCTTGCCATGTAGCATGTAGAGAAAATGATTCTGTGGAGTGAAGATGAGGGCATTCACCAGGCAGGGAGGGTGTAACAAAAGATGCTGCTGAGTTGTATTGTGGGAAATGAAGCATCCAGTAATTTTGGACCAATTTTAGGGATTAAAAATCAGGATATGTTGATCTTTGCTGCCTCACTTTGATCATTCTTTTTCAAATCTGTTTCTTGAAAGTTCGCCAACTTTATTGAAGTGCTTGAGTGCTTCTTTAATCTAAGCTGCCCTTTTTGATCTTTCACCACAGCAAATGTAACTTTAGTAGCTGCTTGTTGTAATTTCCCTGTGGTCATGGTTGCCTCTTAAATATTCATGCCCCTCCTGTGGTGGAGATCATACATAAACAAATATTTTTTAAAAAGACACAGGGAATATAGAGTATATGAATCTGTATGTGGTGGTGTTTAAATTTCAGGCTCACGTTGATTGCACAGCCTGTTTGAATAAAGGCAGGTGATAAAGACTGATCAAATCTTCAAGACTTTACCAGCCTACGGTATGGCATTTTTTTCCCTCAGTGCCAAATGCACAAACACACATCTCTTGAGTTTACCTCCCATTTGACATGCACTGGAGCCGTGCGTACGTTTCCTCCCCTGCTGTGTTGCTGCCTGAACGGCTGATTGGGAGCAGCAGGTCTGATTGTGTAAATCTGAAGTCTCTGTTTTCCTGTCGCTTTTATCTCTCGCTGCTTCGCTCTCACAGAAATATAGGATTCAGCTGTGAAAAGTACAATTCGCAACAGGCGTCGCTCTGCCATTTCGGCGTGATCTCAGTTTGATATGCGGAGGGGGGGTCTGAACCGCAACATGAACGGTGGAAATGAACTCTTTCGTTCCGCAGAGGATTCCGTCCATTTAAATGTCATCCAATTGGTCCTTGTCTCTCTAAAGTGGTCGGGTTCTCTCTGTCTCATTTGCTGTGTGTTTTAGAGTGTGTGCATGTGTGCAGGTTCAGGTGCATGCTTTGTGAGCTAACAACCACAGATGCTGGGTAGATCCGGTCGGCTGCTGGCTCCCTCTGGCCTGTTACCATGGTAATCCCATCTGAGAGTCAATAATAGTAAGTTGACGGGTCTGAAGGTCCTCCAGTGAATGCATCGTGAGATTGGAAATGCTTGTTATTTTACTTTTTTTTTATAATTATATTCAAAATTTTAAATTTAAAATGTTAAATTTTTTTGTTGATAAGGAGGTTGGTTTGTAGCAGTTTTTGCCTGTAGCACACTTTGAAAGTCATGAGCTTTAGAAATTGATATTTTTGTCAATAATGTTTTCAGCAGTGTTCATATTATTTTAATAATCTACTCCGTAGCTGTAGCTCTGTGGGAAACAACTGAATCCATCCTTTTGCAGTTATTTTTCTATAGTTGTGTATTGGTAATGAATGGATATTTGTTGAAAAGAAAAGGCAGCAGTGATTAGAGTAACAAAGACATCAGTCACTCTCCTCTCATCCCAACAGCACTGAGACTGACTGTTGAGTCCGTCCTGCTGTTTTTTTGGCTCGCTGCCTAATCAGTGGAGGCAGAAACCAAATCTCCCTGAGTCTGACTGAAGTGAAAAGTGACAGAGGAAGTATTAGCTGGTTTCTTCTCATCAGCTCCTCTCCCGCGGTCTCTCTTTTCATCCATCGTTCACTCTTTCTAGGGAGAAAAACGACATAATGTGTATGTGTAAGTGTGGATTTGTTACTTTGCTATTCCACTACTGTAGATGCCTCTGTTTCATGTTGCCATCCTTTTTTTTCTCTTCTTTTCCTACCTTTCTGCTGTCACTCCCTGCACTTCTTGCATCTTTTTGTGCCTCTCATCTCCGGTGCGCCGCAGGAGGTTTTGTCACACTCTGTGAGTGTTTTTGTGTGTAAATATATCTGTGTGTGTAAGTGTACAGAGTGAATCTGCTGTTTGCAGTGACTCTGTGTGTGTGTGTGTGTGTGTGTGTGTGTGTGTGTGTGTGTGTGTGTGTGTGTGTGTGTGTGTGTGTGTGTGTGTGATGATTTAACGTTTCTTAGAGCTGTGAAGAGATGGAGGAGATCTGGAGATTTCAGCTACAACGTGTGTTTGTACTTGTGAGGACCCTTCTGACATAATGCATCTTCAGCCGCTGCAACAACAGACCTAAACCTCTACTATATGAGTACTTTGTCTGTGATGTAAAGCCAAAGCTCACTATTTATGTGTGCACCTGTACAGTCCAGCCATCAAGCCATGACCCAAGTGCTCTCACTGTACGTGTAAAATATAAAATAAAGCAGCCCGTTGGCCCCTGTGGACAGTTCTGGCTATGAACAGTTGTCAATACCAACTGAAAGCCCTTAGGTTTGTTTTAGCAATAATACTAACACAACAGAAATGTGCTGCCGTGATCATCTGTACCTTCCTGTGTGCCAGCACTTCAGAAATAAAGAGACACCAGTGTATGTGGACTTGCTAGTAAGACGTAGACAGTGTGGCCTGTTCGTTTTGCAGAAGGAATTGGAGAGAAGCTAGCCACGTTTAAAATTACATACAGTGTGTTCCTGTCTGCACACAACCACATTTTACTATCCACATTTTCCATCCACACGACGCATTACATCACTGTGGCAATTTCCGATGCTCTTTTAGCCACTTCATGCAGGCACAGTCAGAAAACATGCACTGACCTCAGGGAATCGACTCATGGCTCTGCTTCAAGTGTGGGAGAGCGTGACAATGGCTGGTGAAAATTTCTGACATTTCAGAAATTCATAACATCTGACAGCTGTTCAGAAACAGTTGATCGGTACTCGCTCCACCACTGTACACAAATTTGGTTAGACTCTAAAATAAGTTTTTCAGGTCAAAAATTGGGTCAGAAACAGGCTCAGATCATACAGTTTATATCCAGCTTTAACCTTGACCCTAAAGTTTCTTGTCTTAAACCTCTTTAAGCCATAGGGCATCCACCAGAGCTCACCATCTTAAACTTTTCAACTGAGAATACTGCTTCCAGTTTCAGTTTCAGTAATCTTAGCTACAGCTGGTGGGTGGATGGGGCCAAGCAGTCAGGGGGGTGAAGATGACCTGTTAATTCCCCTCCCACACCTGAGTCCTCCAAGAAAAAGACTACAGCCCTACACCACATGGGGCCAGTTATTACCAAGACAACCTTGACCTTAACCCTAAAACCAGGTCCTAAGCCATAAACAGCCCTTTTAAGACATGAGGGCTTACCAAAATGTCCTCACTTCCCCAAAAATGTCCTCAAAGTTGTCCTCACAAAAATAAGAATACAAAAGCTCACACAAACACTCACATTTTCCATTTGGTCTATTTCCTTTCTACTTTGATGGCACCCTGATACTTTATTTGCAACACAAACAAACAAACAAAGCTCAGTCTACCTACCCTTGTACCCTTCCAAATATCAAAAGATTTCTTAACTCTCTTTTTATTCTACAGCAGTCAATCACACCGACTCCAAGCGGTAAAATTACAGTGGGGTGTAATAACTCAAAGTTCCAAAACAACCGACTTAATACAACAATAATCCAGTCCACAGGAAATAAGTTCCTTCTCGCTCTTCATCTCTCTTTGTTTCCTAACAGTACAAATAATCTACAAATTGGAAACAGAAAGCTCGTGTTAAAAGGATTGTGTAGCTAATTAATCCCAAGGTGTCTGGCTGCTGCTTGGTTATCTGTGAGGAATGTGTTTGCCTTCACCCGAAAGTCAGAGACACAGCCAGCAATTTAATCCGCCTTCTCCTCCACCTCCTCTGTTCCCCGCCATCCATCCATACATCAAATCATTAATATTTATGCATTTTCGTTTGACTTTTGGGGAGAAAAGTGTTCTATCTCCCAGTAGGCTGCACAGCTGCTACTGGCAAGTGTGACTGGCAACTATTGGTAGAGCAGCACGCAGAGGCCAACGCACAGATGAGCATGCTAATGCGTTTAACTTTGGAGTGTGTTGGTGGTGGTTTGCAGCCTTACACCACCACTGACACACCACCACTATCCACTGAAACCAGTGTAAGCCCAGCATAAGCGAAGTTGTTCCAGGCAGGACGGCTCATCCATTCTCCTGGCATAGTGCTGAAATACTCACACACTCATGCACAGAAACTCTGCAGTAAGTTGTGTTTGACAGGAAAACAAAAACTAGACAGTGTTACAGGGAACCTAAAGCAAAGTAGAGCAACAACTTCCCCCCCAAAGAGGACGGCGGGTGAATCTGGGGCAGACAGATATGAAGACTTCTGAGTACGTTGACGCCAACAGCAACACCAGCGCTGCAGATCGGAAGCAGGCAGCAGATGATGTGGTGTAGCTTACACACTGAGACTAATGAGGAGGAGAGCAGCCTGAGCTGACTAACAGCGGTGGGAAGTGCTTCAGAAAGCACCAGATGCAATCCTTCTGTCATTCCATCACTGTGCACTTTTATATCACATTTCACTCAAACTCCTATTTCATGTGCTACCTTTTCTGTCACATATTCATCTTCTCGTGCTTACACTGAAGGTAATTTACTTGCAATTTGGAGTCATTAGGGGAAATCAATGATTGAATCATGTTTGCACTGAATTGCGCATTAAAAAATGTGAGTTTATTCAGTATGCTTTGGTTTTAACAGCCCTCATCACCAGGAATTACTTTCACATGCTTATGCATGAGGTTGTGTCCTTTATTCACATAGGGCATATTTGACTTTGCAAGAGAATGGAGTCCTGTTTCAGTCCTGTTGCAACTGTAATCACACATTTCCCCAACCTTACCTTAAGTGTTGTAGTTTCCTAACTTAACCCATATCCTAACAATAGTTTATTCGCCTTTTCCAAATTTCCTCCCTCACCTTAACGTCAAAGTGTGTCTGTTAACAAGTCTTGGGGAGTACTACGGCATATGTCAAAGGTGGTACGCAGTTCCCTCTGGGGCTGCGTAAAGTCTGATAAATGTCCTTAAGTGATGTCACTTGAGTCAGCGCCAGTTTGGGCTGAAGGCTACAAGCCTGAAAATGAAAGAAATCCAGGGCGTGGAAATAGAAAGAAGAGAGCTTTCCATACCTCTGTAGCCTGCTCCTCATTCCCTGCTTGAAGGTTAACTTCAGTATTTTTCAACCTGGATCCTATTTTCCCACGTTTGTGTGTCTAAGTGACTAATGAGAACAAGAAATTTTGAAATCGGTCCAGTATTGAGGGAAAGCACTGCAGCCAGCAGAAGTGAAACTAGGCTACAAGATAATTCCTCCAAGCAACTTTGCAGCGTGACAGTGTGTCCGTTAAAAATGCCTGTTTTAGCCACTGTCAGCCTCTGTTATTGTATGTGTCTGACAACATTCTGGAAAGGATCACTACAGACAGAGACAGTTTTTTTTATTGCTCTCGCCAAACTAACCAGACTCCTTTCACAAAACTGTAATTTTAACATCGTCATCATTCAAACTCGACAGAAACAAAATAAAACTCGCCCAAACTTCTCAGCTCGTCTTTCCACTGTTTCGACAGTCAACAAGTCAAAGTAAAGCCTTCATTCACAGAGGCTGATGTGAAAATATTTTGAGTGTAGCCAGAGAAGAGTTGGACATCAGAGACGTGTACAGTCAGAACATTTTCACACCTAACACGATGAATAAAGGGTTTATTTCGACCAGATACCCTGAGTTAGTGATTGTCGGAACAGTGGAATTTTTGGTGAGTTTTATTTTGTTTCTGCTGCGTTTGAATGAAGATGCCGATTACGATGTTAAAGTTGTGCAAAAGGAGTCTGTTTAGATTGGCTGCGACCTGTTCTTTTAAAAAGGCCTCTCTATTGCAATCTTTTCCATAATATTGCCAGAGACGTAATCATCTTAGCCTGTCAGTGGCAAAAACAAGAGCTTTACAAGAGGGATCATGTTGTAGCTTAGTTTCGCTTCTGCTGGCTGCAGTGCTTTCCCTCAATACTGGACCATTTTCCAAATTCAACATTCAAATATGCAGAAGTTACCCTTTATGGCTGCACCCCTGAATCTCCAACTTATCTGTCGGAGGTCAAGTTGCATTGTGGGTAGTGTAGCCACCATGTGTTGACAAGAAGGAGTAATTAGTGGTATAAAAATTATATCTCCAGTACAGCTGCAGCGATTTTGATTCTTTATGAATGTGCATCATGGGTCTAACAATATGCAATATAGGGTGCATTTCTAAATCAGTGGCGTACCCTTTAAACTGTTACCATGTGCAGATAGTGTAGAATTCAGAGAAGTGGAGATATACTATAGTAGTACGAGTGTCTGTTTTATGTTACTCTTGCTTGAAATACAGCTACAGGCTTCTATTGATCCAGGGTCAGATCAGGTTTTGACTATCATAGGTCTCAGTTACTTTGCCCTTATCATGCCGCTGCTTCTGGACCAGAGGTGTCCATCCATGAAATCCCATTGGTCAATTAGATATGTCACTCCAGGCCTATCTCCTCTCTACCCTCTTGTTAAACCACAGCACATTGAGCACTCTGGCTGAACTTGTGATCCACAAGCTGCAGTTTGCGCTTTAATATTACTCCCCCATTCTTTGTTTGGTTTTTGTGTTCCTTTTTTATATTATTGTTCTTGGGAGGTTTTAAGACTCAGCGTCGGCTTTGTGAGTTGACAGAGAGGCTGGGAAAGAAGGCATTTGAGTTCGCCAACTTCACTTTGATGCTTCCCTGCTCAGCTGCCGCTGTCTAAACTGGCGACTCAGCAGAAAGCTCAGAATTAATTTTTGTGCATCCTCCGGGTCTTTAGAGGCTATTAATGCTAATGAAGATTCATGCGTTCTAATAACACATCGAGAGGGACACGTGCCAAGACTGAGAAGAGAGGAACCTGGAGCTTCTCGGTTTACCTTGCCCACAGTGGCCCCCTGCAGTGAAACTCACAGGCAGGAACACACAAAAAAATCTCCCTGAAGTTTTGCCTGAGCCTGGCAGAGGCGATTCAAATGGAATACCAGCAAGGCTTCCCTCTCACTCCATATGCTATTGTGTTCAGCACTTGCCAATTCTCTCTAACAGGAAAGCTGGAGAGATGAGGGGGTAATTTATTCTCATCCAAGGTGCTTAATTAGACAATGTTCCTGAAGCAACTGTCATTCTCTTCTCCTGAGCGAAGGAGGCTCAGGCAGGAAGAAAAAGAAATGGCGAATGAAAGAGAAAGAAAGGAAGCATCAGAGGAGGCGTTACAATAGATGAAAAGAGGGGAAGAGATGGAGGGAGAGAGGAGAGTCTGTGTTCCTCTGCTGTGCATTAATGAATGTTTCTGATGGGGGTGTTTAAAACAGTTCTTTGAGCTGTGCTAGAGGTATAAGGTGCGTCTGTACTTCTTCTCTCTGATTTTCCGAAGAAAACTATTATCAAAGTTACGAAGCCAGACTTGTAGTATAGCACTTCCTTTTGTCTTTCATTTACTGCCATCCCATGGTTATTTCAGCCACATGAAGTTTTGCAACAACCGTTTAGGAACACAGGAACTTTAACTGCATTTCAACCACAGTTTTGGTTTCTGCACCTGTGGCATTACTTTTCACTGACTTCAAATCTCTGCATTCAATCAAACAGTGGCTGCATGTTACGACTATCAATAGAATGTTTGAAAAAAAAAAAGTTGTTTACCTGATTTCAAAAGTACTTGAGAACTTAGTTGGTCTAATTTGCTAACTCTTTTTCAGACTTGGTTGAAACACAAAGTCTGATGTGCTAAATTTCTTATTTAGTTCAGAGCTTAATTTCTTAAGTCTTCTAAATATAACTCTTTTTTTAAGTAATGACATTACATCAGCAGGCCTCCACGCCCACACGTAATATATTTAAAACCCTAGACTGTATAAAACATGGACATAGTCTGCATGACATCCCAAATGAGCAAAGAGGTGAGGCGTGGGTGCAGCTGCGGTGGCTGGATGAAGCGGCTACCTGGCATCTAGCCATCTGTGATGGTACCCACCTGTCACTCAAAGGGGGCATGCTGTTTATTATGCAGAACTTTAAGCCTTAATATAAATAAAACAGGTTATAGAGACCTGAACTGCTTTTTGTACCAGGCTGTAAACATGTATATTTCTGCAGTGCAGTTGCCAGACTAACACATCCCTCAGCAGTTGGTCACCTGAATGCACAGATGCATGTGTGTGCTTTAGATTAGCTGCACACTGACAAGCCATTCCATGCAGACACTTTCTAGAATGATAAAAGTTGCAGAATATGGTGTTTGTGAGTGTTGTCCTCACTGGACACCATCCATACATCCATACATCTTCAACGGGTCAGATTGCAGAGGTACCAGTTCCAGCAGGGGACCCCAGACATCCCTTTCCCCGGCTACATTAGCCAGCTCTGACTGGGGGGATCCCGAGGCGTTTCTAGGCCACGGTGGAGATATAATCCCTCCACCCAGTCGTCCGTCTGCCCCGTGGCCTCCTCCCAGCTGGACGTGCCTTGAACACCTACCTAGGGAGGTGACCAGGCGGCATCCTTAGGAGACGCCTGAATCACCTCAACCAGCTCCTTCCTATGCATAGGAGCAGCGGCTGCACTTCGAGTCCCTCCCGGATGACGGAGCTTCTCACTCTGTCCCTAAGGGACCACCAGCCACCCTCCTGACAAAACCCATTTCAGCCGCTTGTATCCGCAATCTCATTCTTTCAGTCATGACCAAAGCTTGACCGGTAGATCCAGAGCTTTGCCTTCTGTACACCAGTTGTTCCCAAACTGGGGGGGTGGGGCTTATTTCACTTCTTCAATTCTTTTTTATCAGTTGCATTCCAATTATTGTTAATAAGTGACAATAATTGTGCAGCATGAACATTGTTTGACTTCTGAATCATGGTATGCTGGAAAAAGTTTGAGAAACACTAATCACACACTGTTCATTTGAATAAACTGGAGCGACATTTTGCCTGTTTACTGTAACGGCCTGCGCTGCCCTCACTTTTACCTTCTCCATCAGCATCAATCTGCAGCGACACGCCTATGGGATAATTATGCAGAATTATGCCTTTGGACTGGCATCAGTCATTCATGTTGCGCTCTGTAGCTGTTTTACTGTAACATCCATTACTCCTAATTGTGAGAATCACACTATTAGGATGTTACATTAATCAACAGTGCACTCATACTAACCATTAATAATTCCGCAGCCGTTCTCACAGGCTCCTCGCATTCTCACCTTTTGTCTCCAGCTATCAGCAGATTCTCCCTCATCCCATTCTGTCTCTATGTCTCTCACACTCTCACTTACTTCCTCTCTCTCTCTGGACCGCTGTCATCTGGCCTCTTGCAAATGGCACACTGAGCTGTCAGCCTTCAAAGAGTCACACAGGGAGAAGGAGGCAAAATGGCAGCGCACACACACGTGCAAACACACACCGTTTCATCATTCAAGGGATCTAAAACAGGCGAGCAGTAGAAATATCACTCGGTGATGTGGATAAACGACCTAATCAGTCAGCTGGAAGTGTATGGCCTTTTATTTCCTAACTGCCGCTCACTAAAGTCTGCGGGAATATTAATCGCTGAAACATACCCCCTACCTCTCGCTCTGCCTGACAGAGGGAAAACGGGAAAAAGAAGACGACTTGAATAATGTCTAAATATTTGAAGAGGTTGATGTGATGTCGGGCTTTGAGCCTCGCTGTCAGCGAGTGGGAGAAGAAATCAGCAGAGACTAGGTTGAAGATCTGAGGGGGAGAAAATGTGCCTGTTTATTTTTTATCTCTGCTTTTCTTTCTCTCTCTCCATCTCCAACTGTTTCACTTTCTTATTCTGTCTCTTTCTCTTTTCTGTCCTCCCACATCATGTTTGATGCACTTACTTTGTCTGTCTTTAGGGGTTTTTTTGTCTTCCAGGACACCCAAATGCTTTATATATGCATATAAATCCCCAAGTAGAAATCATACAAGTCTACAGTTTGTAGTTCCTGTTTTAAAGTCATGTAAAGGCTTTAATGTGACCAGCACTAGCTTTATACATATACAGACTCTGGGCCATCTGCCAGTCTGGACACCTCAGCAGTCTGCGTGTGATTCAATAAAGACGTGCATCTTCCTCTCTCCCAGATTCCAAGTTCTCCTCATCATCAACATTTCCCTGGTTCGTCGTGCAGTGCCAGTGCCCTTGCACCACTGCTACTAGCAATGTTTTTGCTATTATTATTGCAACCCTACTGAGCCGCAAAACAACTTTGGCCCCACTTGGGGTCTGATGGACCTACTGGTTTGAAGAAATTTAACATGACATTTTACCACTTTCCCCTCTTGTTGCTGTGGGAACATTGACTCATGATGTGCACAAGGGATGGGCAAAGTTTTTAAATTTGATTCAGTGGTGATACTTGAGACTAGTACCAATACTGATTAATTTTCAAATGGGTATGCAGTTTTTCAGAATAATAACTTTTAAAAAATACTAAAAATTTAAGAAATTAAAAAAATGAAAATCACATATATCAGCCTTTAACAACAAATTTAGAGAATGAGTACAAGTAGACAAAAATGTTTGTGGTAATAATTGAAAAAAAAGTCTATTTTAAAGAAATGCTATCATAAAACAATAATTATGTTTTTGTTTTTATTTCATTTTATTTAATTTTATTGTTATTCTTTTTTTATAGCAAATAAGTAATGTGTGAAAGTTGATGCAGGGACCTGCCCATCCTTAACTTGCACAAAATAGGCAAACACACAGTTTACTTTAAAAGAGAAATAAAAGAGTGACAGAACAGATAACATTAAATATTACACAAAATTTATTTAGAGAAAATGATAGTGACAAAGGAGGTGCTGGATCTAATCAAATAGACACCAGTCCCAATCTGGGAGGTCCTGGATCCTGCTCCGGCAGGATCTGGCACAAAAGAAGCACTGCGTGTATGTTTAATTTTTAGATGTGCGTATTTGTGCGTGCTATGTGTGTGCATATTTTTGTGTCTCTGTGACACGTCCCCTGACTCTCCTGTCCCTGTTCCTGTAGATAACAACCCATTGTCCACCTCCATGAGCCAAACTGGACGTACTCCCAGTGCTAATACAATGGTACCAGCTGCCATGTGGGCAAACATACTGAGCAGGTAGCTTCCAGGTACTGATGATGGAGTGAAAGAGTAAGTTAGCTGTCAGCAGAAGAGAATATTACAGCAGCACTGACTGATTTCAGTCCCATAAGAGCAGATATGACAGTAGTACCATCACTCTGCCTCATGTTAGTCTACTGCTCTCTGTTCAGAGACACACTGTCGGTGCTACGAGGAGAAGTGAAGCTGCGAAATGCTGATCAGGCTCCTGTGACCAGGTTTGGAAGGGTTACTTTAAAAAATGTATTCAGATACAGTTACTAATTATCTATTAAAACTTTTGGATTCCTCAATATAAAATATGGTGAAAGTGTTTTGCCAAATATAGTGTTTCTTAGGGTTGCAACTAACGATTATTTTCATCATTGATTAACTGGTCCATTAGTGTTCTCACTGGGAATTGTGACAGGAAATCTCTTATAAAGAAGAGTGTAGTCTGAATTGGAAGGTAAACCCAGGCTCAGCTTGCTGTTAGGGCCACAGGGCTAACCGGTGAGCCACCGAGCCACCCAGAGGAAGCTGGAAATGTTCAAGTGGCTAATTGGGTTTCGTGTCATTAGCGTGTTTCGAGGTCATCAGATTAAATCCCCAGACTATCAGGAGAAACTTGAGCAGCCCAAGTAATGAAGCAATTATCCACATTTGCATTTACAAAAATCGGCAGAGCAACTTACATCGCTGCTCAGAAGACATGACCAGATCAAGTTAGAGGAGCAGTAAGGCGGAAATCCAATAATCCCCTCTGATTGTCTGTACAGTCAAGTGATGCTAAACTTTTTTATCAGACCAAGAAACAAACAAATTGTCTGTTGCAGAGAGAATATAATAACACATATTTATTTTGATTAAAATACAAGAAAATCATCAAATGCTTTTTATTTTAGGGACCCAACGTGTGTCCCCCAAAAGTAGTAATTAAGTAGTACTATTAAAGCCAAACATTGCTGATGATCCACTTTGTGTGCGACAGATCTCGGTCTAATAATGTTTGTGGAGTACTCTGTTCAGTCAGTTGAGTGACAGGAATGTATTTTAATGTCAGTTCTGTCATATTTTCTGTGTGATTGACATGGATTTATGTTCTCTGTGGTTTGATAAACCTCATTTCATATGTAAAGAAATGCAGGAACATTTGTGAATATTAGTTGATTTATGTTATGCATTATGCAGGAGGCTCTTTTGCGCTTGTTGTGAGTCATCCAGCCCAGTCAAACAGATTTTTCCTTATGTATTTTTATGTATATTTATTGGAAAATATACAAAGTATAAAATATGCAAATGCACTAAAAGTGTAAGTACATCTCCTTTTCCATCATAAAAATACAGTCAAAGTTCATGGGTGTCAGAACACAGTATTTTCTCAGGAGTACAACAGGATACAAGTTCATTGATCCAGTGCTTCTGCGCTGGGGATTTTTCACATTTCCAGTTTTAATACATTTTCGCTGCGGTACTTGCAAGCAGGATACAAAACATTTAGAATTAAAAAGAGCTAAATTTGTTTAAAAAGATATGAAAATAAAATATTATCAAACTTTGATTAGAATCACAAAGTATCTGCTCAAACAACAAGTTAAAAAGATAACAAATCTGATCGAATGCCAGCTCTCTGTACCTGACAGTTTTCACATACATTTCAGTCGATACAAAAAGTACTGAGGCTCATTATTCAGCCCTACCTGTGACTCATTTTAACTGTGGAAATAGGTTGAATGTGGAACTCCATTTCCATCAGACCTACTGTATGAGACTGAGTGGCTGCATGTCAAACAGTCCAGTGGATGAATGATGAATTTCAAATATTGCTGAATTGCACCAGAGCATCGAAGACTGATAAAACTGGACAGACACTTGCCTCCATAAATTTCCCAGTTATATGCAAAGATGACTCTCCTCATTCTTCATTTCTCTCTTTCTATCTGTGCAGCCAACATGTGTGAATGTTGAGTTGGGTACGCATTCATCTGTGTGATTTTTTACCTGTGACAGCTTTGTGTTTACTGGACGAGACATGACAAAGACATAACTCATATTTCATAATGTAACATGCTATATTGCACATTGGATACATTGTGGGTCTTCTTTTCTTCCACATTGCTCATCATCCTTTCTCACTGTCAGTAAATGTGTTTGCCACTTTTGCACTTACTGGGGGCATTCGTGTGCAGCCTCTGAGCTGGCTAATGCACTCAGCTGCAGGAGAGAAAATATATACTTAACAAAAATAGAAACACAACACTTTTGTTTTTACTTCAATTTTCATGAGTTGTGTGGGTTCAAGTGTTGAAAGTTTATTTCTCTCAAACTTTGTTCCCAAATTTGTCAAAATCCATTTTTACACCAAAATTAGCGAGTACTGTATATATAGTACTGTTTTTTTTAGTCTGACTAAACACACTGAAAATTAGGACTTGATCCTTTTCCCATTGCCAGTAGCCCTGCTTGCCTTTCTGTTTTTGCTCAGATATATACTGGAAAGCTGAGACTCATCTCGTGTCTGTGCAGGGAAATAGAGAGAAAGTCTCTTCAGTTCTCAGTACTTTTGTAGCTTCTAACTGAATCGCTGTGGTTTGAAGTTTACTTTCTATCTTACATCTCTGTTTAAATATGTCTTATTTTACTGTTTCATGTCCACTTTCAGCTGGATAAGAGTCGTGTTAAGTTACTGCTGATGAAAACTCAATATTTCCTGATTTTGCTGCTTCATAATAGAAGCTATTATATCAAAATAACGGGACTTTTACTGTGAAGAATTTATAGGAAATAAGATGTTTATTCACTGTTTTACAGCCATTTGGCTAAAGACAAGCAGTTATACATGCACGTCTTCAACCAGATGCAAACTCCACTGCGCTGAGCAGATGTACCAAATCAAACCAAGTCAAGTCAAGCGGCACATGTGGATGAAAAAGGAAGAAAAGAGGCGACAAGCCGTCATTGCCTCCAGCAAAAAGGGGTAAAATTACCATGTCCACCCCGGTTTGTTTACATCACTGCCGATCAAAGCTGGAGCTGATAAATACCCATGACTACGGCATAGTCATATTGCCTAGGAGTGAATGCCGATTGTACCCTTTCCTATTCCCAAGACAAAAGCCAGATGTTAGCAGGTTTTTTGTCCAGTTTAAAAGGGGCTTTTTTGTAAGTGCTTCTACTTACCAAAATAATCCATCCACCTGACAGATGTGGCTTATAGAGATGCTGATTATACAGCATGATTATTGCACAGGTGTGTCTTGGACTGGTCTCAATAAACATAACCAATCCAACCAATGAAGGAAAAGAATATAAGAGGCAGAGTTGGGCGGGTCATGAGTTTGCCCTCCTGGGAAAAAATACTTTTAGCCCTGTGGCTAACAAATGTCTTTGTTAGCCACATACCTGTGCAATAATCATGATGTTTTTTCAGCTTCTTGATACATCACACCTGTCAGGTGGATGGATCATCTTGGCAAAGGAGAAGTGGTCATTAACACAGATTTTAACAAATCTGCAAACAAAATTTGAGAGAAATTGACCGGTCGTGTGCACAGAAAAAGTCCTATGTCTTTTACTTCAACTTATGAAAAAAATTGGAGTAAAAACAAAAGAATTCTTCTCAACTTTAGAAGCACATGTTCAATTAGCAAATATACTGAGTCAAAGTAGACTAAGCAACTTTTGAACAACCTCACTGTAAGAGACTAAATGTGGCTTCACTTGAGGAGGCAGTCTTGCGATGACCCAGCTCATTGCATTTTGCGAAATGGTGTCACTGCACTTCAGAGCATCGTACCTTAACAGAACAGTGAAAGGAGGAGAGCTTAACAGTATGAAAAGCACTTACACCCTCAATGCAGTGTGAAGTTTCGAGGCCCTTATTTCATATTACAGTATAGAGGGGCTTTCATAATGGACTGCTCTCCTCTCTTTCCTTTTCTTTCCACGGCCAAAACTGCATCTCTCTGCATACTAAGCAGGGCCCCATACGGCCCAATTTGCACCGCCCAATTTACTGGTGTCGCTTCAGATTTGTTGGAGGAAAAGCTGAGGCCTTTTCCCTGATCCCTACACTGTGGGGAGGGAGAGG
>JAJHUR010083765.1:6989-53853 GCA_027495735.1 Lutjanus campechanus | reverse complement strand
TTGGCACAAAGCATGTTACTCTGCTATAACAATGTAGGTGTTGTCATATAGAAAGTGGAAACTGATCGAGATTGCCCACTTTGAAGACAGCACTGTCAGCTTAACCTACGCAGACATGACAAACACAAATTTCTTGACACTTGAGAATGTGGTTAATTTATTTATGCTTCTGCAAGAGAAACGGCATTCTGATTAGATCTTATTCTTGATGCATATTAACGATACACCAGACATTTTCTTCACTGTCTTGACATGAAAATGTAATGTAATGTAACAGCGGAAATAAATAAAGTAAAAATAAATAAATAAATAAATAAATAAATGAATAAATAAAAGATAGCCTGAGTCATTAATTCCCCTCTACAATGCACACTTTTTAAATCTGAGGTTCTCGACTTCCTCTCTACATATTGCTTATTTTTTGGATGCATTCGTGAATCTAGGATGGTAAATGCACAATGGCTGCAAAAATAAAACAGCAGCACTGAATTGTATTTGTCTACTGTAATCAAAGCATTTAGCTGGTTTACACTACAAACCTTTGGAGGCATAAAAATATAGACCACAGTAGTTGGAAGTGCAAGAAACGTGAGACATGGGCTGGATTCACCTTGTTTTTAGTATGCAGTTAGAATATCATCAACAGAGCAGGTAATATGAGTGAGGATTTATTGACATGATGAACATTAGAGTATGAAGAGTGTCTCCAACCATGAGGAGTTCAGCGGTTTTATCATATTACCTCTTACTGAACTTACTGAACTTAGGCTGAACTATGCTGAAAATAGTTACACAGCACATACATACAGAGAAAATAGATACAGCATATTATTGAGGTACTTTGCATAGCAATATTATATTGATATAAAGACACTAAGCATCAATCTTTTATTATGTGAAATATAGTGTTGGGACTGGTCAACTCAAGGGATGCAATCATTACAAGCAAAATACAGCTGGAGTGAAGAAATGTGCCAGTCACCTGACTAGTTGCACTGGTTAAAACTATAAACCAGCACAAAAAAATTACAATTAGTGACAAAAACAAACACTACAAAAAAAATCATTTCATTTTGTATTCGGTAATATAAAATAGCAAACTTAAAGTTTTTCTTGGGGGACATAATTTGCAGTTGTAAACAGGTAATGAATTGCAATGTACCACAATTTATGTTACTGCGATACTCATCACAAAATGTTTTAAAATTCAAATCGTGACTAAAATTGCAATATCGTATCATGACTTAAGTATGGTCATAATCGGTGGTGGTAACTCTAATGTACATGTTAGTGCACTCAGATTATTCTTCTGTTGTAACGAGCAACGTGAAGAGTTAGTTTTGCAATTCAAGTACTCCATTATGTAATGACGTTTACAAATAGGCAGCCTGTTAACTGGTACAATTTTACCCCGTTTTCACCACTGCAGAAAGTGCTGCTTGCTTTGTGCACCTGTCACCAGAGGAGACCCCCAGGTAACCTTTTTCATTTGAGACACAGGACAGACACAGCCTATGGTCTCAAGGGACACCAAATTCGTAGAGTATCTCAAGTCAGGACTCAAGATGGATGTATTGAACTAATTCCTTATGAAATTTTTTATCAGCCAATACTCAACACCATCTAGAATAGTGGACCTGTGGAGAGGCTTTTTAGCCTGTGAGGTCTCAGAGGAACAGCCTTTCCTAGACACATTTTGAAAAACTTCCCCTGCATTATAAAAGAGTAAACTACAGAGAACACTGGCTGTGTGAGTCAACTTTTGAAAATAGTTTGTATGCAGGCATGTGTTCTGAGAAGTTAACCCATGTTCATACATGATGTACTGTATCCTACATGATCTGGTGTTTTATTGTTTTCAGCTGTGTAATACGCCTCGGCCCAGTTTGCTGTTAGATCTTCAGGACAATATAACCAACATGCACAAAAAACTGCAAAGTGATTTTCATTTTTGGTAATCCAAAAGTACTCTAAGTAGTAACTTTTCTCGGAAGGTAACACTATAATGCAACAAGTTACTTTAAAATGGCAGTAATCTCGTAATGTAATGAGTTACTTTTAAAAGTAACATTCCCCAACACTGATGATAATATATCATGGGGCCTCTGGTGATTCCCAGACCTACATACAGACACATAAAATTCAGATATAAAAGAGTAATGACGACATCAGTTTTCAAACCACCATACTCTGGCTTGTCTCTCACTGTCCACTTTACTGCAAATGTCAGCCACAGTGTTACTGTATAAATGGTTTTATTGACAAGGTGATTGGGTTTCAAGACCTAAGGCGTGAGAGAAACATACATCCCTCGTCTGGATACTGAAAAGTCATTTTGCTCTCCTTGATATCACAGGAACCCAAACAATCATATCACAGTTTAAACTGGCAGCTGAGAATAAAGGGGCCATCAGTGTGACCCCACGGCCTCTCCATCTCCCACTTTGCAGGAACACCTCTCAGTTTCATTTAGAGCGCAACTCCCATAAAATATGGGCTCCATCATCACCAAGGACGACAGGCCAATATGTTGGATGCCACTCTCACCGGAGAGAAGCACCGGTGCCTCAACAACCCATAACAATACCCTCTGAAAACAGTGAATTCTGAAGGGACGGTGTTTTAGGGGGGAGCTGACTCTCTTCAAAGCTCTTATTACACTTTTACATTAAATCTCAGCTTGAGTGTCAGATGAGTGTCCAGCCCTCTCCTGACACAGCAAGACGGTGTGCAGAGAAGGATAAGAAGGGGGAGTGAGCCAGACTGCATGAGTGTCTCAACAGAAGAGAAAAAAAAGGTTAAAAAAAAAACAAATGAAACTAGCGACCACTTTTTTTTCCCTTTTTGCCAGCACACTGGTGGCACACTCTACCATCTCCATTAAATGGTACTGTGCCGAAGAGTTAACCCTCTGGCCATTCTCGGGTGAAGGCATTCTGCCCAAGCCCTTTGCTTTGACAGGAAGGGAACAGCATGTTATTTTACACTTAATTGCAACTGTCAGCAGCTAACATCAGTTCTGAAAGAACAGTAATGTGACATGACTACAAAATAAACTGCTTTCTCCTCATGCTTTGAAGGACATCTGTAAGTCCCATTAACATACTGTATGGTAAGCAGCGGAGCCGAGCAAGCGGCTGGGAGTGTAGCACCAGCAGTACCACCTTTGAAAAAGACAAACAAAATATATTGCCTGCGCTGACGAGGGATGGTAGGTGCATGGAGGAGCATGTGTAGTAGTTAATGGTATGTCACTGATGGGGAGGAGAGGTCAGACCAAACAACTGCACAGGGAAGCCTCACAGTGCACACACACCCCCCTCCCCCCCCAACACACACAACAAAGCCTGGTGTATGTCATCATTTTAGAGAGTACAGAATAAATTCACTGGTGGCCAGAATGCCCATAGCTGGGCCTGGTCAAAAGAGAAAAAAAAAAAACAGCCTCAGTGAATCCATAAATAAAACCTGCTGGCTGGTCTTTTTTCTCTCCTTTCATCAACTACTGTGTTATGCACATCTTGCCTTTGAAAATGAGAAACAGCAAAGTAAAAAGATGAATAAAGGAGAGTGTGGAACCAACTTATTCCCTCCGCTACTACATCATTAACTACTAGAACAGCAAACAGGGGATGAACCTTAGTTACTTCCACTGAATACTGCAAACAGAACTTACAAAGGAGCTGAATCAAAGGTTTGCCATGGAGTAAATGTGTCCGTGTCACAATATGAATTCCACCACGGCATGAGGAATTATTCAAGTTAAATATTCTCTTAGTTGTTAAAGCCATTTAAGGCTTCAGTCATTATCCTTACGGGGGGTGAGGCAGAGGGCATTGCATCTCTGCACAGAACAATGGCCTCATTATTTGCCCTGATTTCCCAGGGTTCCAAATTTCCTTCCTCCGATGACTCCGAGTGACAGAACCATCCGTGTCATGTGTTAAGTCAGGGATGAAGTCTTCATTTGACTGCTTAAGCATTTTAACAATGACTGTCCATCTGTGGGATTTCACTCATTAGCACATTTGCTTTCACAGAGACAGGGAGAATGTGTCGAGAGATCCTGAAGACTATAATAGAGTGAGTGTGACTTTTGTCTTGTCAAGATAGATGAAACAGCATCCCACAAGAAAAACCACGCGTTCTCATTTCTCCATGAGCTGCACCAGAATAAGAACATCAAATAATAACTGTGTTTCTGTTGCTTTAACTTAGCTTTGAAAACATTAATAATCATAAAGCCTCTCATGTGAGATGAGACCTTGAAGTCCTTAAACACTGTGAAGCAAGTAGCTCACACTTTTCCTTTTTGTGTCACGTATTAACGTCAGTAATTGGGAACTCTCAGATTTGAGATTAAATAGGTGTTAATTGTGTTGTGGGCCTTGTCAGCAGCGTTTAAGATGTCAAAAGCCACTCAGCTCATCCCTGCTGTATCTTTGCCTTAATTTTCTTAATTAAGGGAACAAGTGTGAACAAACCGCAACATCCTCAGTGGGCTTGTGGACTACCATTTTGAAGGCTCGAATTTGGTAAAATGGTGGTTGCCATCTTGTTTTTTGTTTTTTGTTTTTGCAACCAGACCATGTGCAGTACCGACAAGAGAGCGGAGGTGGTGGGTGATGTACTGTGACTTGGACAGTGCCTGGTTTTGGCTGCAGCAGGAAATAATGGCAGCCTGCCTGGTCGCAAAGTTTCTGCTATTACAACTAAACAGTACACTAAAATATGTTTCTGAAAACATTTTAGGCGAGACATGGGCAATGTAGTAACAGAATATATGTACACAGTTGATCAACACTGTCTAGTTTAACAGTTTGATACTAGATTCAGGAGGCTCCATTGGAAACCAGAGACACAATGGCAGCCACCTGGTCGCAAGTTTTTTTCATATTACAGCTTAACAGTACACTAAAATATACTTCTGAAAACATTTTAGGTGAGAAACAGGCAATCTGTCCGCTTTGACAGTGTGATCTGAGCGTCCTGAGCCCTGTGACAGACTCAATGAGAATGAAGAAGACTTGAAACTAGCGATTGAGACCATAAACGCAATGGGAAACTATTTACTGCTCATAAATCAAGTGAGTGATAGGGTTGTTTTCTCACAAAGGTACATACAGTTGGATTTCTTTTTGCAACCAGTGGAGTCGCCCTTTGCTGGCCATTAGGAAGAATGCAGGTTTAAGGCACTTCTAGACAGGCGTCACTTTTCAGACCCAGACGCTCCATCCAGTAATTAAGATAAGGTCTATGTTTCCAAGTCACAACAGACAACTCAAAGCAGCTGTCAATTATTTATTGATAGGGAAAGTGTCTAAATACCGCCCTGACTGCCATCTTTGAGTTGTGATTCACATTCAGCATACTGGTTGTGTAGGACTGAGAGAAAAGCAACTTGTTGACAGAGCTGTAATGTTGGGCATGCAACTGGATGCCAGATGAGATGTGTGTCTGTCAGCGGCGACTGGAATCAACTCAACAAATGTTTACCAGTATGTTATGTGACAACAAAAAACATGTCTGTAGTACACATTTCATCCAGGAGTCAATAGAAAACCACAGCACTAAATCGGCCCAGTAAACAAGGCCATTTTACTGCAGAACAGAACTCAGTTGTTGGCATCTTACAAATCGCAACAACAGGTGACTTTTAGCTTGTGCTCCATCAGTGCTCACCTACACTTCAATACTCTGATTTAACATCGGCTTCCTTGTTGTTCTGAGGTGTTCAGCACCTCTGGTTCAAAAATGCAGGCCTACAGTGAATATGGCTGTGCGCCATAGCTCGCTTAGCTGCCAGTGTCTCCTAGCAACACCAGCCACATTTCTTTCTCTGTGACGTCCTCAGGTTGTTTGTATTATTTACGTGGCCTTGTTGTTTCATTTGCATATAAAAAGGGAACACTCTTAACATCCTTGTCAAAAAATCTAGTCTGTTGAAAATGCCAGACAAAATTACAGTGTTTTTTCAAACTGAAATGTATTTATAACTTAAAATGTTTACAATGGTGCCGACAGTAATTTTAACCCTAAAGGTGTGTGCTCCAAAAAGGAAGTTTCCCATGACCTTTAACATCAACCCAAAATGTACATGTTTTTGCATTTATAAGGTAGAAGGACACACATACAAATTACTGGACATTCTGAGTAGATGTAAATCATGTCCCAAAAACTGTCAATATCTACTTTTAAATATCTTTGACTGATGAGAGGAGTTATGCAAATATGAACATAATTTAAACATTATGACACTGATCTTCTGTCTGTGAAGAGATTAGTAATGCTACACACAAGTTCATCCCTTCCGACTTTGGTGGGATGGGACTTCTGCAGACTGACACATTTACTTATACATGTCGAAGTGGGTAGGTGGATCATGACTCCTGCCTTGGTATCTCTCTTGTTTCTCCTCCCAGAGGAGGCCATTGACTTCCACAGCAGCAGAGCCTCCTGCTGCACTCGGTTACTGCAGGCCATCTGGCCTCAGTTCAAAGCCTCACAGATAGAGGAGAGTCTCTTCCAGAGGGCCTGTACTGCACAATGTGCAACAGCCATGTCTTAATATCACTAAACCCCAGCAGGACAAATGCTTCTGCAGCTCAAAGCCCAGTCAAATTATTATCCTATAAAATACCTGGGACTTGTACAGTTACTTAGAGGAATGAGCAATAAATTAGAGACACTTTGTTGGGAAAGTGGCGAGCAGAATTTTTTTCAAACACTGAATGCAGAGGCCCACCATTTCTTAGATGGATGAGCTCCTCAGAAATAATGGTAACCCGTAACATGAAATGAAATTTATTGTGCGACCATGTTATTGGTCAATGAACACAGTGTGACTGATTGTAGGTTCCTCTGAGAGAAGATGGAGGGCAGCGTTGCTGGTTGACATGAACTGGCTTACAGCACGTTCACAAACATATGTACTTCCCATTGTCTGAGGCAGCCGCACGCTGATAAGGTCTTGGATTGCACTCTAGTTCAAGTGAACCACAAAAGGCTTCCTTCCTCTGCTCTCCAACCTCCCACAGTGAAATGAAAAGACCAGGAGACGGTTGAAATACAGGGAGGAATTCTGGGAAAAGGTACAGGATGGTGAGATTCACAGTAGGTGCACCTCTTACTTGTGAGTACCAGACAGATGCAGACATGCAGCAAGTCAAGTGAAAATATTTCTTAACATCTGTCTGCTTGGAGTGCGACATGTGGACAGGATACTTAACGTTTCTTCTTAGTGTTTCTTTTTATATTTTATCAAAACCTAACTGACACTGTATCAGTAATACAAAATAAGGATGTAACAATATATTAAATATTCCACCTAAATACCATACTGGACCATGACGATATCTACCATATTACCTGCTTAATTTTTTTTTTCCAGAAGGACTGCTACTGACTGCTGCATTGTTTTGTTTTGCAATTGTACATAATTCATATATTAATTGCCAAAGACAATTCATTTTGTGTATATGCATAGGTCATGGCTGGATAGTTTTATTTTACTTAATTAAAGAAGGAAAACAGAAGCATTTTAAGTTAAAAGGAAAAACAAATTTTATATGAACAAAAAATGTACACATCAGATTGATTATCTAACATGGTTTCCAGACGTTACTTTTCTTTGTTTTTTAATGATGCGATAACTATCGTATCAGGGAGTTATCATACTATGAAAAGGTTCAAAAATGAAGTTCAAAAGATACAAAGATAGAGTTTTTTTAAATTTTCCTGGTCACTTAGTGTTTGTTGCCTCTTTGTTAAAGTAAAGGTTCCTCCCTTTGTTGTATTTGTATTTGTGTTTTTGTTACTGATTAATCTGCAGATTATTTTCTTTATTATTTGATTGATAATTCGCTCCATAAAATGCTAGATAACACTAAAAAAAAATGCCAATCACAGTTTCCCAAAGTTGACGGGTGAGAGAATATTCAAAGACATTAACGTTTCTATTATATAAAACAAAAAAACACAAATCCTGAAACTTCAGAGGCAGAAACCGATCTGCGTTTTAATTAGTAAAGAAAAAAAATGTATCAATTACTTTACGATTAATTTTCTGTAAATCAACTCTTTTAGTTAATTCAAAGGACAGTCAGGTAGATTTCTTATGACACCAGATTTTTTTTTCTTAAGTCACTGAACATGGTCTGGTTTTGCCAAATTTCAGGCAGAACAATAAAGACTGAACTGAACTGAGGTCTCAGATGAGCACTTAAGACTATTTTCGTCCAAAGTTTGGTACTCTCAATACTATAAGTATGAATACTTTTGACAACCTTACAATGGGGTCAAGTGAAAATACAAAAATATGGCCTTTTTCAAATGAATTGAATTTAACTTTCACTTCTCTGCCCCCAGTAGTACTTGCACAGTCTCTTACAGTATTGACTTTAAATGTGATGTATTACCCAGATGTGAGGAACATGACCTTAAATCTGTTCCTTTCCAAAAGTACTCTACCTTGGGGTAAATAAAATCTATTGTTTACATGTGAATTGTGGCTGGACAATGCATTTCCCATATAGTCATGTTAAAATACATCAAATCTCCAGGGAGGAGTGCGAGTCAAATTCCTCTACAAGCCCCTACCCCTCACTCCTCTTATCGTCATCATCAAAAGAAAACACCTCTTTCATGGTTGTGTATGGAATAGTCATTTTTAGGCTTCCTCCTCTCTCAGAGGTAAGCTCTCTCTGAAAGGACAGAGGCAATGACAGATCAAGACGATTTGCGACTGCAGAGTCAGTCTCATAGGCAAATCCCTCTAAATAAATGTGTTACTGTATTAAAGGAGCAAAAAACAAGGGAAGAGCTATGTTGAGCTTCCAAAGCAAACCACATATGAGAGACTCCCTTTAACTAAAATGCACCATTCTTCTTCATCTCCTCTCCTAAGTCATTACACTGTCATCTTCCTCCAGTCTAAAATTTTCAGTGCACAAAAGTTACAAAGAATCTAATCTTTCAGCCACCTTTCAGTCTGTTTGTGTGTGTGTCTGCTGCTGCTGCTGCTGCTCAATAAAAAGTGTCCTGCTGAGTTTCTGACCACTGGTAATGCTACGGAGCAACGTTTTTATAAGCGGTTCTCTGTATTCAACCAAACCATTATTCAATGAGAAGAGTTTTGTCAATGAAGTTTTCATTAGTCAGTTACTCACAGAAAAACAAAACAACCCTCAAACTCCATTCAGGAGCTGCACCTGGTGAACTGGGCCTGGACAAGAAGTGTCTGGTTGGTTTCCCTATTCTAATTGACAGTTGATGGTGCTAACAAGAAAAGCATAGCAATACACCAACAATGGCGGAGAAGAATACAATATAGACAATACGCAGGAAAATCAGCTCGTGTCAGGCCTTCAGGATACACAATATGTGTTTTGTTACATAACAATGAATGTACACCATGTGTGTTTTTGTTTACAAGAAAACACCCAGAGCACTTTAAATGATATGCAGCAAGCCTATAAGACAACCTCCTTTAAAATGACCGTGACATACAGTCATTGACCACATTATTAGGTACACATACACAATCTAATGCAATTCAACAGCTCTCCCATAAATTCTGCCTATATAAAGACAGTTAAGTTTTTGGTGACATTGTGTATTACAGATGTCGTAGTTTGTACTGGACTAGATCATATTGAGTCATCTTGTCATCGTCCTATTTGCTTAAATGAGGAGGGCAGAATATTAAGGAGCTCCCTAAAATATAATGCAATCCAAAACAACACCACCATGAACTATGACCTCAATGATAAAACATGTCACTGAATTAACACCTCTGTGAAACTGTCAATGTATATCCCACAGTTTTACCCAATAAAGTATTCACTGAGTGTATAGCAAAGACACAAGTGCTGTTTTTTTTATCAAGGAATGAAACAGAAAGAAAAAAATTACACAGAAAACATTTTTATCACAGAATTAAATAGCACTTACATTTTAGTGAGCATATTTGGGAAGGGTAAAGCAGTTATTTTGTTTACAACTGTTTCACAGTTCTCAGATACATTTTATCTGGGTAAAGAATTTTGTTTGTGTTTCACCATAGCTGCATTAATTGTTACATAGGAATGTTACAGACAGCTGTAAAAGATATAGAATTTTATGCGCCTGGGTCTTACAACACCCTTGGAATCTATCTGCCAACTCTACTCCTCTAGTTTACAAGAAACTACACACACTATTACCAAAAAAGGAAGGCTGAAGCATAGTTTTGAATGCCCGCAACTTCATACCATTTTAAAGTTTATATGTCTAAGTAAAAAAATTAAGCAGTTTCTAGTTATATTCTTGAGTGATATGTTAATCTTACAGTCAGGGTAACCCTAAGTATCAGAATGAGACTGTGTGCAGAGATGCTCCAAACTTTGAAGACCTACTTTTCTGTACGTGTTTCCTTTGAAAAGAATAAAAAGCCGTTCTACAGTTAGTCAGTTAGTGGGACGTTTTCTTTTCCTTTTTTCTTTTTTTTTTTTTCTGGTCTAGCGGAATACCTTTATGACCTACAGCTTGCTTACTGAAAAGAAAGTCTTTAGGGAAATACTATGGGATATGGAAATTAATCTTGTATGGCAAGATGAAAACTTATTTGACAAATTACCATTGCCCTGACGTCTCTCCACTAAAGTTAAACCATTATGTTACTTTAATGAACCTTAAAAAAAAAACCTCATAGTTACAGTTAAGTGTCTAGCTGCTTACGAATACGACAGCCTCCCTGTGAGGCATCATTAGGGAAAATCAGTCAATACAATCCTTCTTGGAAAATAGTTTGTGGAACAGCCTCTCATACTGTTGAAGGAGTCCATGTGAATAATAATAACTAAGTCTGAACCAGTGAACCAATTTCCATGTGTTTAGCTCTGATGATCCTCTTGCAGGAGTCATTTAGAAGGTGTATTTAGCTGTTGTTATCGGAGAAGATAATGTTTTTCAAGCAGGAGCATGTGGAACAATCACATGTGGCGAACATAATGCTGCTCAGATATACAAAGTCCCGTTGTGCTGTGTTACTACACTGAAACAACACCATTAAATCCAATGAGAGGAAATGCATTTTTTTAAAAAGTGCTCTGTGGAAAACTTTTTGGTTCCCACACATGCTCAATTTGCACAAATGGGGCATACAGCAAGCTTTTGAAAAGAGGAAATAATTGCTCAAACAAACACTGAAGAGCAGTAGTAACAACCAACAAGTATGTGCTTTGGTCCTTCGACCGTAAATGTATTGAAGTAGGGAGTGTGGTATCAGGCTCACCATGGCTGATTACATAGCTTAATGGTCTTGGCTTCACCTCATGTTTTACAAGCCCAAATGGTCCCAGTGGTCTGATAAATCATCGGCATATCGAGTCAGATTGCTCCAATGAACTGTTGCCATTCCCAGGTTCCTAACTAGCAGAGCAGACCATATAGCAGGCCAATATAAATAACCCCTTATCCTGTGTTGGCCACATTCAAAAAAGTCTTATTTTTCTTTATTTACGTTGAGACTTGTGAAACACAGCTCTCAGCTTGAAAATGTTGTGTCTTTTTGCTGCAGACAAGTTCCCACAACAGCTGAATAAAAGGCAGGATGGCTCCGCTCTGAATCTTTAATAAAGCACAATACAGCGCCAAGAAAACATCCAGCGCTCTACAGGTGGTCTGTGTGGAGGAATGAAGCTGTGAAAAGGTTACTGCTGACAGCTCAACACACTGCTCATTATGTGAACAGTCCTCCTGTCTGATGGCTCCTCTCATGCTAAATGTTATCAGGAAATGTAAACATTTTGCGCTGTGGGTATTCCACGTGCTGTTATTTTTCTACATTGAAATGGATTGTGCAACCCAGACCCTGATCATAGTTTGTTTATGGTCTCATTTGTTCATTCAAACTGCTTTTATGCAGCGTTATGCATAATAATTTTATATTATGACCAGATATTGCACAGGTAAAAAATAAAGAATATCAGCTGCTAGAATTTCTCTCCCCCTGTTGTACTAAGTTTACTTCTAATCCAAGGAAAAGGTTAAATAAACTCATCGGTTCACAGGGCCTATATAGGGTTTGCATCCCTGAGCCACATTTCAGGTCCACAACAGTTTAACACACAATCAAGTACTATATATTTTCTCAGGCTTTTCACATGTTTTCTGCGATCGTATAACATGTATAATGTGTTTTGAAGAAAAACTCTGAATATCCTTTACACAGACTGTAAATAAAACCTATAAGAAAGCTGTAACTGTTTGTCACTGGCCTTCATGCTGCTTTCTATTATTTACCAACTCTGTTTTCAGCTGCGTTTGTGACATTGACCGTGACACATAAAGAAAAACAAACAAATCTCAACAAAACAGAAAGTCAAACTCGTCTACTGCGAGTGGGAAATGAGTCAATTGCCTATTTTCAGTTTGTTTACTAAAAGCCTGCATATACGGTATGTGGTATTTTGGTGTTTAAAAGGCATAATAAGGAATACCTTTGATTTTTATTTCAACATCAGCATTGCAAACAATGAATGTAAGCTCAGGACTTTATAGTTATATCCCTCACAAAGTATGATAAGTTGCATTTAAATATATTTCAGTGTTCATAATAAACCAAACTAAAAAAAACAAGTTATATTTCATTATTATACATGAATATGAACGTTTCTGTACGTAGGAATCCAGCAGTTGATCAAACTTATCATCCTTTGCAAATAAATTTGCAAATCATTTTGGAAAATAAAATGCTTGTTACATTTGAACCATTCTCTAGTAAGGACCATTACAAGTTAACAGACCATGACCTGGATGGGAAATTAACTTTTTTGAAATGTGAACTGATAGCCACTGATAGATAAAAGTCCAAATTCACCAACCACTCAATTACTCATTATTTTGTTTCTGTAATTCTCCAGCCACTTTCAGTATTTGGCTGGTTACTGGTGCTAATTTCCAACTCTATCCAAAAAAAAACTTTTTTACATGGACTGTCATTTTTGAATAGAATATAGTGTGATAGCTTACAAGACTAACATTTCATGCACTGGTGCAGCGTCACTGCAGCTTTGACATTAGAACAATGCAGATCTGACCTGCGTGTGATGGAAGCCATTGTTGCATGCAAGGAGGAAAGACACTCCTTAAACTGACAGATGGATGTGACTCTTTAAACAAACACAACTGGCCCAGTAGGAGTTGGCAGGATTAAATCAACACTTTTCTTTGGCTCTTTCTGAGGAAAACATTGTTGATGTCTTAATATAACAAATCACAAAGCCTGATCCCTGCCAAAGAATCTAACACACATGACAAAATGTTAAACTTAAGACTTTGCCAAAAACTAAAATTTGTGAATGGAAAGCTTACATTATAAAACCTTATTAACACGTCATCTCCAAACTGGGATACTTTGGTTAAAGAACTGAATTTAGGCTGTTAACCTTGTGAATGGGCATGTAAACTTGCGATTCATGATTCATTCAAGAGGACATGACTTTTTCATGGGGATGTGAATAAGTTACCAGTCATCAACAAACACTGACTCATAATCATTTTTAGAGGCACTGTTACTCTAATTAATCTCAGGGACATGAAATGCCACTTTCCACACGTGATGTGCTCGACTGGCATCGAATCAGTCAGTTTTATAACTGGAGGACTTCTATTTATACAGAAAATATGCATTGATTCACTGCAGTATATATAGTTTGGTGACTGCATTAGGTTTAATAAAAGATGTTGTTATTATAACTTATCAATGGTGTATACAAAATATCTCCCAGTCAAAAAGCTGTTTGTCTTAAAACATGTTTGCGAATGACTGAATATGTAAAAGTACTCTATAGACTACCAAGGCTTTTCAGTGGAGTAATATGTGCTAACTATACACATGAAGGATGAGGAATGTGCAACAAAATGTTTTGCAGACACTTTAGATATTAGACAAAAGCCAGAGACTACATTGTATTAAGTTGCTGCAAGCTGCAAATTCATCACTTCCAACAGAAGGCAGAAGATATCGTCATCTCAGAGCCTTATTGGAGGATGCCTCTCTTCCTCCAGCCAGATGCAATACCTCCCAAACTGCAACAAAAACATTTTTTGTGAGGTCACAGTGACCTTGACCTTTGACCTCCAAATTCTATTCAGTTCATCCTGGAGTCCCAGTGAACATATGTGCTAAATTTGAAGAAATACCATCAAGGCGTTTTCGAGACATTACATTCATAAGAATGGGACTGATGGACGGGCTAATGGACGACCCACAACCTGAAAACAAAACGCCATCAATCACAGTACTGAGGCACACAACAACAACAACTAAAAATAAAGAAGTAAAAAAAACACAACTGATTAACTATATTGTTATTAAGATGCTGTTACATCAGGGTACGTAATCACCTTCCAACCACGATGATATTTCAAACTACAGGCCATTTCGCTCAGTTTGATCCTATAATGTGGATGTGAACACAGTAAAACTCTTTGTAATGAGCCACAATAGGGCCCTTGGATAGTGGAGGTATTTCCACATACAATATTTTGAATATCATTTTATGTGGATTAGCAGCCATGCAGAACTTTTAGAGGTCACCGGTCCTTTCACTGCACACAGCCAAGGTAAGACGTGAACTCCACTGCTGGCAGCTGACTTCAAAGTGTTTTTGAAAGTCAAGGGAAGGGATTGAAAGACAACCGCGATTCTGCTTCAAACTCCAGTAGTGTAAACATAAAGTCCCTCAGCAGAGAGCAATATGAAATGTAAGCCTCCGTTTAAGATATGTTTTATAGCTGTGTGGACTAACTGAGCTTGACAAGCCTTACCTATGGTGAATGAGAGTCTTGCATTTGTAATGATTTAGCTAGATTTAGCTACTGCTCAGGGTTTCTTTCTATCCACACTAAGAAAGTAAACTATTTATAAAGCACAGTGCTTTGTTAAGTGAGACAAAAGAAAGAGATAAAAAATAAATAAGGCGATGTGTTGAACACAGGCACAAACAAAGCAAAAACTATAAAATTATTAATTAAAATCCCAGTGAAAACAAGTGAGTTTTTAAGAACAGGAAAACATTAGTGAAATCATTGAGGCCATGAGAAATCACACTGGTGGAGGAAGCAAAGTAACATAAATTTGCAGAATGGCCAAAGGCAAAGAAAGCAGAAAATGTGCAGTCTAATTCTGAGCTCAAATCTCAGAGAATCAAGACCAATTTTAATGATATGTAATTAAGGCCTAAACAAATTTTCCCCAACGGATACGATTAATGGGGAACTTATTACAGGCTATGGCACCCAAGGGGGTAATACATTCATACTAATCTCATGGCTGTCAGCCTAGGGGCTTCATTGCAATTGAAATGCCTTCATATTAAGGGCAAGAGTAGACAGGAGGTAGAGAGTCCAGGGAGTTAAAATTAGAGGTAGGATAAATTAGCAGCACTGTTGCTTATAAAGTCAAAACAAATGATAGTCAGGAACTACACAACAAGATGCAATAGCTGCATTTTAATTAATACACCATGCAGATGTATGTTTGTTGTGGATCATTTCTGCTCTATATTGCTTTACACAAAAGCAACCACAGACAAAGACACAGATAACCGTAAGCAAAGGAAAAAAATGCAACACATATTACAGGAAACAGTGGTGCATCTTGAGCATTTATTGCCTGTGTCTCTGTGTTTTTATTGTGCATGTGGAAATGGGACTACCGGGCAAGACCATAGAAACCCAAGAACAGACAGAATTACAACATCAACCGAGGCCAGGCAGTTTAGGAGCGCTACATTCCATATAATGATTAGGTATCACCGGGGTATGACAAATCACCACTTTTGGCATTGTGGTTGCATTAATTGCTTGCACACAACCAGCTCCATTACCCCGGCTGGGCGGAGTTAAAAGCGTGCAAATAAAAAGTGCCTCTCAAATCTTTCAGTCTGCAGACAAACTGGAGACAGTGGCATTGACAAAAAAGTTAATGTCAGAAGAGGGCCGGTGATTGATGACTCCTTACCTGAAAGCTTCAAGTGTGTCTGTAGCACAGAAACGTTTTTCACATGGGGAACAGACACACAGATCATAATCAGATATTGAGGCTAAATGGTTTGCATATTTGATGTTGGGTTCGTGGGTAAATCGAGACAGAGGCACCTCGAACAACAATGTACGGGATCCTCAAATGTAAATCCATTTTCATGCCAGAACAACATAATCATCTGGTCACTTAAGAAAAGCTGAAAATCCTTTTATTTATAGTTTATCACAACCCCACATTTAATAGAGATGATCATCAAATCCATATACAGTAGTGCACTGCATCTGTTGAGTGGATAAAATAGCAGAAAACACTTCAGTTTAATAACCCCTGAGTAAGGTAGGTCTCAAATCAAAAATGCAATAATTGGGATCAGTTTTCGTTAAGCTAGCATGAAGTCATTAAAATGTTCACTGACTGCAGTGCAGGTAGTGGTTGACAAAAATATTATTTTGATGATTACTGATGAGATAAAATTTAAAAAACATAGTGCGTTCTTGGAAAAACTGAAAGAGGAGATGATAACGCTAATAACAAATGGCAATCACTGGGGCCACGTCAATGGATGGATGCTTATTTAGCAGAGTTGCCAGTTAATTCACTCTTTTCTCACCTCAAATAACCCAAAATAATTTTCTCTCTCCCATGTCTGTAACAGTGAGGAGAAGACAGCCTCCAACAGCATTTTTAGCTTAAAGGGAGAGTTTGGATTATCTGAAGTGGGGTTGTATGAGGTGCCTAAACATAATTAAGTACAGTCGATGCTGGTCAGCACTCCCCCATTTTGGAGAACCAGAGAGGAGTACCACCACTGAATCTATGCAATGCACTGCTGTGAACAGGGTCAGCTGCAATATATATTTTAGCCAACTAAAAGAAAAACAAAAATCAATATCAGTTTATGTGTATACTATATTCAGAATATTTACACCACTTCACCACCGTTATGTAAGCCAAATATTGCTCACTCCAAAGCAATGAGACTGCTTAAGGAAAAACTGTAATTTTACCTCACAGAACACAGCAGTGTTCTGTGAGTACCTCTTCCTTGATTAGTTAGTTTGTGTGTGTTATTCTGTATTGTGGTAAATCTGAACTAACCTTTTATAACACTGAAGTCACATAGAAACATTATTGATGCCTATGCTGGTACCCTTCTCTGCTTCTCCAAACTAGGGGCCTATAGTGCTGTTTATCCATCTATGCTGTTTTGATACGGGTTGCAGAGTTTTTGAAGATACTGACTATAGAGATTTCTGCCTTCTCTCCAATATAATGGGTCTAAATGTCACTCAGATTTTGGTGCACAAAGCACTAAAAAAAAAAAATTTTTTTTGAAAAACTCAACAGCAATTTCTCTTTCCAGAAATCATGACCCGGTTGCTCAAAATAATCAACAGACCTTGCTTGGAGCACTTTCATGTAGGAACTACTTTTTTTTTCTGCAGTAGAATCTACCGGAACTATTTCTTTCTAATAGGAAGAAGCTCCGCAACTCCCACCAGAACAATTTAGATCAAAAGTACTAGAGGGCAGGAGAAAATATGTCTTTTTGATTTGGGGGCGAAATGTCCTTTTAATATCCAACTATTAATAAGTACTTCATTCAGCACCACTTCAAATAATCCAAACTATGTACTAGTCAAATGGTTCTGAGCATGGGGGTCAACAAATGGTGTTCTTAGTTTTCTCCTATTTTTTTCCTTAAAAAATCCTTTTCATCTTCAGGCCTTTGAAAATCCTTCAATAACAACATAACTCTTAAACTGAACTGCTCACACAGGGCTAAACAATAAGGGTTGCCCACTTGACCAGGCCACATCAGGCAAGTAAATCTGGCAACTCACTTGCTCCACCAATCAAGTGGTAAAAAAAAAAAAAAAGAATTAAACTATTAAACTACTTTGATGCTCACTTAATCAGCAAAGCCATTTTTCAAGCAACAACAAAGGCAGAAAAAGACTATTTCAGTGTCAGACACAGAGATTTTCCAATTTACTACTTTTATTATCATATTAAACTGAATATCTTTTGGTTTTAGACTGAAAAAACATTTAGACACATTTAAAGACATCACCTGGACTTTTCTATAGATCTTGCAGCCCTAGATTTAACAATACACAACTATTAAACTATTTATCCAGGGGCAAATAAAGACCGACAAGCAGATTTCTGACTCACTCGTTTGTTCAGGCAAGTGAAAAAAAAAAACAAAAAGAAAAAAACATCAACACTGAACGTGAACCCTGTCACAGCTCGTGTCTACTCTACAGCCATCACTTTGATTTAAAGGGTCACAAGCCAAAAATGTTTAGAATCACTAAGTCTCTATGCAGACATTTTAAAAACATACTAAAGGAGTGGATACTTCAAAGAATCTGTGTTTGAGTAACTATATACACCCCGGCTGTAGTTAATGGTAACTTAAAACAATTGCTCAACAGAATAAGTACCATACTAATTACGGAGCTTACAGTGTTGAATGTAACCCGGCCAATTAACCTCGTGGAGATCTCCGTAAATGTTTCCTTCTGCTCAATGAGCATATGCACAATCCCTCCATACATCCTGTTGTTGTTTGCATTATTGTCAGAAATGCTCCGTTTCCAACACTGAGAAATACTGCCCGCATTATTAACAAACAAATTGCCCCATAGTTCCGTATGAAGGCTGGAAGAGGAGATGCATATGGTTTAGTTGGCCTCCTAAACATCAAGCTAATGGGCTAAATTGCTTTCAGATTGAATGACCAGCATTAAGTCTAGGAAGTGAAAAGAAACTGGATAGATTAGATGATAGTGGAGACGTGTATTTGAATTTGTCTGAGCCACAATTACCCATGTAATGCTATTACACAGGTAAAACTTAGGTTGTTTACGAGGAATTGATAACGCCAACATGCAGCATACCATTCTCTTTAATGTGTGAATGCTGGTTCTGAGCTCAACAAGAGGGAAAACTGGCCACGTTTTTTAAATAATAGGAAACACACTTACACATGCACCCACAAACACACACACACACACAGAGAGTACAAAGGAATGAAAATATCTGCTGAGGGCTTCATGTACACTTCAGTGTGTGTATGTGTAATCCTCTGAGAATTGCCTGTGGAGGTGGAACAACATCGGAGGCAGACCAGGATGATAATGTATATCCCCCACTTCTTGACTTGCCTTATTGCTAAAGATATAGTAAGATGAAAGCTGCAAATGTTAGACTGGACGGTGGTATTTGATTGCTGGATTTTGCTCTCCTAGATGTGACTTTTTTTTTGTGGTGGGGGGACCTCCCGGAGCTTGACAAGGGGATCAACACCAAGGCGTCATCTTCCAGAACAAATAATGAATATGGTTCTCCAAAAGCCGTGTCATTAAAGAGTGTCCAGCAACATGTGCTTTCAGTCCAGTGATTCCATACTCGCACAAGCAAAGGCATTTCCCGGACTGAGGAAAACTAGGCAATGGTATTGAGAAAAATCAAGAGGCATCCTTTGGTGGTTACACCACAATCCTCAAACAGCTTTGTCTTTGGGTGATGGGACATGCTGGTTTTTCCATCGCTAATGTGTTTTCCACAGCCTTTGTGACAGACCCAGCATCTGTGTCAAATTATGCCCACAAAAGCTAAGCAGTAGCAGTGGCGGCAGCGTTGTATTTAAGATGGAGGTTTACTTGCCAAAGCACTTTGCATATTCCCATGAAGCCTGTAGAGTGAACCCTGCAGCCGATGCAAGCCCAATCAGAAAACACCTAATAACATTCACTGACAGTAATCAGAAGGATATGTTGCAATCACTGCTACACAGCAAGACTTCTGCTCGCAGGAAACAGCATGAGGTCTAGCTATCGCACAGCAAGAAGCTCACCCTCCACTGTCAAAATCAATGCTTTTTGACTTACTTATTAATAAATATGGCCAATTAAGATGCACAAACTATTTGCCAACACTTTGAATCAAGTTGCTCTTTAGCAGTGCACGAACATTGCAATTGTTGTGACACATA
The DNA here is from genome assembly GCA_027495735.1 of Lutjanus campechanus. Taxonomy (NCBI): domain Eukaryota; kingdom Metazoa; phylum Chordata; class Actinopteri; order Lutjaniformes; family Lutjanidae; genus Lutjanus; species Lutjanus campechanus. The sequence goes on along the minus strand of JAJHUR010083765.1, from coordinate 33,820 downwards.
TTAACACAATGATTATCACATAATATCACTACACAATATTTAATCAATAATCTAATCATTTTTATGACAACATGTTGAAGAGTATGTATAAAGTTAAAGGGAGAGTTCACCCAAAAATCAAAAATACATATTTTTCCTCTTACCTGCGGTGCTATTTGTCCATTAGTTTGTTTTGGTGTGAATTTTATCTACAGATGCTACAGGAACTATTGTCTTTCTAGGCAACTACACCTGCCAATCATATCAACGCACTAGCTAGCTCAGTAGTGTTAACTTTACAGCTCAGCCAAGGAGGACACCATTAATATTCACATCCCACTCTGTCATGATCACAAACCTCCCGTCCATGACTAGATGCACACTTCGTCTTGTGCAGCGATACAGTTGACGGGTGTGGTTAAGCAGAAAGGGAAAACAGTTCCCCCCATGAAACTGCTCACAAGAAGGTCTGTGGATTATCATTCAAATGTATTTTTTGGTTCATTGAGCACCACAAACCAAGTGGCATCTGGTTCCATTATAGAGAGAAGGCAGTCATCTCTGTGGCTGATTCTGCAGTGAACTGTCCCTTTAACATAATGACCCATCTGCTTTTTGGTATAATTTTGGATTACAAGATTGAAATGTTTGAGATTTTCCTCAAGCGTACTGTGGGTCTAAGATTGGGGATAATATCGGGGATTTACTGTCACTTTTTAGTTTTGCTGATAAGGTGATCAAACCGTAAAACCTGGGAAAACAAGAGAACTGTTAGTTTTTCCCTGACTCCTGGAATTTTTGTCCCCAAGCTGTAACTTTAAACTCTGTCACTTAATATTTCCAAGCAGTGTCCCTGAGGGAATGAATGGCGATAAACAGACACAGGTACTGGCAAAGACAGCAGCGCTTTATAAACTGTATGTCTTTCTATTCAGGGAGACAAGCTCATCTGTCTCTCACCAGATCACTTTCGAGTGCCAACAGCAAAGAATAACAAGCAGTTAAGTATTTTCTTCTGCTTGACCCATGACATGTGGCTCCCTGGCTGTAACGAAGGCAAAGAGGAGGGAAATCTTGAGGCCAGCACCACAACATTGTCCTGTCAGCACACCGGCTGTCTGAGAAGTCCCTGGCTTGTCAGCACAGACTTTGGGAGCTGATGTTGCCTTTACTTTAAAAGGAGACGAAGAATGACTGTTTTTTTTTGACTGTCTGGTGATCTTCTGACCCTGCGCTATGGACACAGACTTTGTTTCCTAGTCTGCCATCTACAATGTTGTTCAGAGATTTCAGTTGTGCTCACTGATTTCCAGTTTTGGTGGCATTACAATGTTTTCTCGGTCACAGTGGTGTTTTTACATTACACTGTGAGTATTCCACCACAGCTTTTATTGCAGAATCTTTAAAGATGGTGTGTTGTTCTTCTGTGGACGAAATTCGTCTTGAAATAGAAATAATCAAGGCCATTGTTCATTTGAAATGCTGCCTTACAACTCAAAAGACGATGTTCTCTATTGTACAACTATCCTTTCTTCCCCGTTCTCTACATATGCTCTCTGTTATATTGTGTCTTTGTAATCTATAAAGCTGCTTTTATACAGAAGCTGCATTTACAGGGGTTGTGTTAAATTTACAACATAGCTTTTTGTGCATGAGATGGTTTTGATTACACAGCTGCCATTTTCACTCAGAATTAAAAACCCCAATTAAAGGTAAATGAAGCAAATCAGTGCTGTGTAATGTTTTTCCAATGTGTGAAATCTGTAACCAACAAAGATGGTACAACAACAAAGATTGTTATGATTTATTCTCAGAGGATAATTGTTACAGTATGTCTTATTCTTTTTTAATTTACTTATTTTGATTTATTTTGAATGGTGGAAACAATTTAATTATCTCTCCTACAAGAAACATGTGGATAGAAAAAACATTTGGAATCAATATGCTTGATTATACGGATTTCTGGTTTTATGCTATATATTAAGCTGCATCACAAATACTCCAAGGCATAACAAACAAATAATGCCACAGGAATTCATGACAAATACCTTAATTGTTTCAAATGGCATTGTCCAAAGACGTAGTAGAAGAAGCAAAAAAAAAAAAAAGTCATATGGAGTAGGGCTCAGAGTAATTATTTATGGCAGTGGGGTAAACATTTGTTGTAAATTGTTTGAGAGTTTACTAAAATGGTTCTGGGAGGGTGAAATGCTCTTACTTCCCACCATGCTGACTTTTAAACTGCTATTGTTATTGCAGTGACATACTGTTCTCAGCTAAATTCATAAAAGTAGATGCTTCTAATTAGCCTTCTGCTACCATATGCAAAAGTGTCAAACACCAAAACTGGGAAATAAAGCACCCACAATTTTCACTTTACATTAAAAGATTCTTCCATCATTCCTATAAGTTGTTAACCACAGGTCATTGTTAAGTGCAACAAAACAAATCACCCCTCAAGTATTGTGACAGTACCGAACAGAGAGATGAGTGTATCCTTCCAGGCCTACTGTAAGACAGGAATCTTTTTATTAATAAGGGGCTTATGGGGCAAACCCCCGTGGTACCTGCCATGCTTGAACTGTTGACGGCAAGAAGTTTTCTGCAACCACTGGTGATGTCACAAAATGACGAATCATAAGGGCACCGCACATTGGCTACGTCATGTACTGTTGTGTCATTATATGCCTGTAGCGCACCCTGGACACGGCATACAGACAGAATAATAGTTGTTGTATAATAACTAGAATGTGTGCATCTAGGGACTGAACATGATTTTTTTTAAAAACAGATCCATGGTGACACCGGGAAATAGGAGAGTGGCGCATCTTGACGGGGCGACATGAATCAACCTGCAAACAGGAGGTGCCGGTGTTTTGACACATGTCACACGCTGCCTGGGTGTGTTGCCCTTTAGTGACAGCCAAAACATTACAGAATTCCTCCAGATTGTAGTAGTGGATAAGGAATCCACAGTCAAAACAAAGTTTGACTTAAATTCAAAATATCCAGAAGAGTCTGAATTGAGGCTTGCAGTTTCTCTACTTAGTGACTTCTAACTGGCCTGTGCAACAGCTTCCACAGCTCAGTCAGACCACTTTATTTCAGTCCTTGGTATAATTTACCCATTTCAGTAGTTGTTATTAACACTGTCTTGAACAGTCACTGAAGGCACCATTTCAAATGCTGGACATTTTATCATTAATCTCCAGAGAGAGAGTGAGAGAGGCAAATGAAACTGAAGTGAGAGACAGAGCTGGTGAGAGGTGAAAATAAGACACGCCGGCTCTTTTTTTTCCCATTTCATTCCAGTCCATTTCACAAACATCCACATTTCAAATGTAGGGTGAAGGCAAGAGCTCAGAGTACAGCATCTATCCACAGAGCATTAGGAATGTACTCTAGACACAGAGATCATAAAAAGATGGGCAGGGGCTGGCGAGCAGCCATTGTCAGCAACAGTAGAATTCATACTGAGTGCAGCTCCATTGTTCAGAGCACACAGGGGGTGAGCTGAGGGTGACGATATGTGGATGTGGTTGTTAGTACATTGGTGTTCATATGTGAGGGAGAGGTTGTTTCGTACATTGGTGTAATGTGGTACATTTCTGTCAGGCATCTGGAAAACATGCTATTGCCTGCTGTCATTGTTTCTTTCTGTTACACTGGGAAGTTTTGATGCATTTTTAATTCCAGTGGTTACCATGGAAATGCATGGGGGTTTTTTTGTCAGCCGCACTGAGAAATGCAGGTGCATGGCAGGGACCCAAGGTGACAGTAGTTGAAACACGTTCAAATGTTTCACCAACTGCCAGGGGGCAGACGCAAGGTCATAGTATTTCTATTCTTATTCTGAAGGAGTGAACCTCCCATACAACAAACAAATGTCTTGGACCTGCCAATTTCACAATTATACACTGCTTGGCTAAAAAAAAGTCACCACCTGGATTTAACTAACCACATAGATAAGAGCTTTCACTGGATAATTACTGCAGTGATTACTATGTTTCAGCTGACAACAAGTTATTTAACTCTAACTGATGCAGTGAGTAGCTCCTCATTTCTTAAACAATCATGTCTGAAGACATATCCTGTAGTTATGGAAAAGATGTTACTGTGTTTCAGAAAGGCCAAAATATTGGCCTGCATCAAGCAAAGGAAAGAACTAAGGAGATTGATGAAACTACTAAAATCAGGTTAAGAACTTAACCAACGCATTATTAAAACCTGGAAGGATAGTGGTGAAACATCATCTACTGTATGAGGGAGAAATGTATTTAGAAAAAAATCTTTGGTGAAGTCAAATCGTAAAAAATCCACAGTACAACTCACAGCTATGTTTAATAGTGAACGTAAGAGCATTTCCACACCCACAATGTGAAGAGAACTTAAGGGATTGGGACTGAACAGCTGCGTAGCCTTAAGAAAACCACTTATCAGTGACGCTAACTGGAAAAAAAAAAGACTTCAATTTGCTAGAGCATAAAGATTGGACTCTGGAGCGATGGAAAAAAAGGTCATGTGGTCTGATGAGTCCAGACTTACCCTGTTCCAGAGTGATGGGCACATCAGCGTAAGAAGAGAGGCGGATGAAATGATGCTCTCATCATGCTTAGTGCCTAACGTACAAGCCTGTGGGGGCAGTGTTATGATCTGGGGTTGCTTCAGTTGGTCAGGTTGAGGTTCAGCAACTTTATGTGCCTAAGAAAAAGACATCAGCTCACTACCTGAATATACTGAATGACCAGGTTTTTCCATCAATGGATTTTTACCTCCCTGATGGCACGGGCATATTCCAACATGACAATGCCAGGATTCATCACGCTCAACTTGTGAAAGACTGGTTCAGGGACATGAGACATCATTTTCACTCATGGATTGGCCACCACAGAGTCCAGACCTTAATCTCACTGAGAATCTTTGGGATGTGCTGGAAAAAGAAAAAGCTTTACATAGTGGTCTGACTCTCCCATCAATAGTACAAGATCTTGGTGAGCAATTAATGCAACTCTGGACAGAAATAAATGTTGTGACATTGCATAAGCTTACTGAAACGATGCCATATCGAATGTGTGCTGTAATCAAAGCTGAAGGCGGTCCAACATAATATTAGTTTAATATTATATTAGTTTAATTTAGTTTAATATGACATTAGTTTTAATGCAGTGTTAATTCTGACAAGAATTTAAAATTTCATTCCAATTAAAGTTAGTCTTGGTTGCTTCCTGAAAATCGTAGTTAGTTAAAGTCACATTTCAGTGTTTTATTTTTGACTCAGCTTTCATTTTAGTCTAATTTTAGTCAAAGTTTTGGTCATAATTAAGACTGGGTATTGTCAAGAAAATTACAATAATTACAATTACAGTTACAAGACCAGTACCCTCAAATATTTGATATCTATTTTCTAAGGTTCTTCTTCGCTTGCAGTCATTGACTGCAAGCAAAACCATATTAATAGTCTTTTTTCTTTTTTAGATCTGGGTACCAAAAGGAGTGAATTGCATCATTTAACTGGAAAAGTTTTGATACTTCTTGGTACTGGGTTATTTCAATCAATACTGTTAAGGTATCCAGTCCTCGTCATAATTTTTATTTTTCTCAGACAGTTTCATGATACTATAATAATTTTGCTAAAGGACAGTTCTCCTGGCTGCCAAAATTCCAATAAGTAGTAAGCACACATCATTTTAGTTATTTAGGCTAAAGTTTTGAAATTGAAAGTCATCTTTTTTTTTAAAATCAGACACTGATAATCTTTGTCACCTGACAAAACAGACTTTTACTGTATCACTGAGGTAATCTCAAAACCATGTTTTACTCAGCAAAACTCATTGTTTTGGCATTATCTGGGAAACAACATTTATTCACTTTACACAGAGCTAACACAGAGATTATGTTTATCTTTAGAAGGACTAGATGTTTACTATGAGTGTGGGTCAGTAAATCCAACACGTTAACAGAGCAAGGCAAGTTAATCGCTACGCTCCCTGCTAATAACTGCTTAATACTGTGATCTAACTTAGGTTGTCCGCCTGAACACAGCCAACTATTTCATCCTATCTTTACTCGTCAGGGCATAACGCTCAGGCCACACTGGCTGTGCCTACCTGTGCGTGACAGTTACCTTGCGGAACTGCTGTGGCTCACACACCTGTGGTGTCTACACAGGCTGCTCGCACTCCTGTGGTGTTCATACAGCCGGCGTTTCTGCTGCGGCACTGCTCCTGCCAGCTCTTCATTGAGTTTGCAAGAGAGTTTTAAAGAGAAGAGCTGTGACCAGACAGCAGTGTGATTTTTTTGCCTTTCCTTTTTCCTTTCCTCATTCCAAGAAGGAGAAACAAAGAGAAAAAGAAAAATACAGCACACCAAATAAATACTTTTCATGTCATTCATGTTTTCATGTTCGTGACAAATTGTACAGATATAGACATTAAAACTGGCGTGAAAGGTGTCACATTGCTGGTATGATGTTGATAGGACTGTCAACAGATCATTTTCACTGTGTATTGTTGCTGAGCACTGTTCATGTCACATGGAAAAAATAGGCCAGACCCTGAATCTCTAGATGAAGCGTGGCTGCAGCAGCGCATGGTGCATGTGAGCAGCGCTGCTCATGCAGGCTGTGTGGCTGCTCTAACCTGTTAATATTGGTACCAAAATAAAACACACGTTTTTTTCATTTATAGTGTCGTCAAAATTAAGTCACGAAATAAAGAAATACCTATTGTCAAGTTTTGCTTTGAGAAAATTAACAATGATTCCACTAAATTTTGCCAAAACTGTATTTATGATGTTCTTTGTTCCATGGATTCATCAAGTTCACACCCTTGAGCATTGTGCACAATGAATCATCTATATATCTTGACCAGTGAGATAAATGACCAGGTTCAAAGGTCATTGATTGTGAGGCAAGCACGTAAGGGTAAAACTGCAAGGGTAGTAGAACACAAGAAACACTCAGCACCTGAAGGACAAGAACAGCAGGCGTAAAGTGATCTTGGCTTTAACCGTGCACGGTTATGAAGATATGTCTCCAAGAGAAGTGCGTGCTGTCTGGGAAAAAGAAAAAACATTCCTTTGGGTCCTCCAAGAGCCTACGCTGCAGCACTGTCTCTGACGAGGAAGCAGAACTGAGTGTCAGTGCTAAATTTACAGTCTTCCCATTTCCTTTTCAGGTTTTATTTTCGAATCTGCTCCAGAATTATTGTCACCCGTGTCAGCTGAGTGTTTGTTTTGGTGATGCGCCAACAGCATCCAAAAGTGTGTCTGAGAAAAATGGGGAAAGCATCACCAAGGAGGACAAAGCATAACTCCACTAAGCCTCAAGGGTCCCTCAGGCCATATTTTAAGGAGGCTAGAGGGTGAATATAGCTGTGTATACTCTGCTTGTATCTCCTATGTCTTCCACTGGTTGGAAATGGCTGACTAGATGCTAATAAGCTTGCTCTGTCATGCTTAGACTGTCAGACCTGGTGCAACTGCATGTTAAGATAAAGAGCCTACATTTGGTAATGCCAAATCCCAAAGGTCCTAGATCCCACTTGAGTTTTAGCATATGAATGAGCATAAGTAATGCAAATATATTTCCAGAAAACTTTGCCTGTCCTTTCCTCCTCGCAGACTATCGGAGAAACTTCTCCCTAAACATAAATCCATCTACGTTCCAAGCTGGTGTTTCTGCCTGGAGATAGCTTTTGTTCATGGCTGGCTGGCCTTACATTTTGTGGTTGGTGATTGGCAGTGTCCAGCGGGCCAGTTCCTTGAAGACTCCCCCTGTACTGTCTAGAGGTCCTCTGCTATTGATTTCCTGCTTGCGCTCGCTGCTTGACCTGCCAATCAATGGTCAGAACAGTGGGATGTCATTGGGAGCAAGTTGACGACGTGTGATGCTTGGCAGACATGTAACTGATGGCACTGAACGAGCAAAACATATTAGGGAGAGAGCGAGAGACAGCCAGCAGACAAAGGGAGAACACACTAACCTTTGTCTTTGTTAGAGACAGAAAAAGTAAAGTTAATCTTAAATTAAAAAGCAATGAGGTGCTTACACATTGGGGAGGTGGGGGGAGTCTCTGAAATCCAATCACTTTGGAGAGTATCACCTCACGCCAGGCGATGATTCAGTCGTGGTTATTTTCTTTTTCTGTAAAGTGCAAGCAAGTGTGACTTACTGTACTCATTCGATCCAAGTAACAAGTGATTAGCTGTGAAGAATAAATCTTCGGAGAAATTCATTTGAACTGTGAACAGTGGAGTGGAAACTATTGAGAAACATCACACCCCTAGAGTTTTGATGCGTGATTTTGGAGATGGACTCGAGGAGAGGCCCAGAATAAATAAATAACATTTTCTTCTAAGGACCACAGAGTGTGGAACTACTATTTCTAATTCAGTGATTTTGTGGCAGTGCCACTCAGAGTGCTCTTTGTGTGACAGCTGACTTCATGAGACACACTGGCAAGTAAATTCCTGTGGCAGTGATTAAAACACATGAATTCCTTCACACTCAACCACAACAATTTAAAGAAAGTTGTGGTGACCAGAGCTGGACTTTTGCTCTGAATTAAGGGGAACTCGAATCTTTGACTTGCCGCTTTATTCTTATATTACGTCAATGTCGCCTCCACAGTTTCCGATTCAGCAGAGCAGAACCCGCAAGTGAGGATGGATGTCAGAGTTCTATAAGAATTTCAATGCTTTGTAACCAATACTATGCATATATGTTGATACAATACAGCAGTGAAGTTCAGTTTGCAAGAATGACACTAAAGATGGGCCAAAAAAAGGACAAAACTAAGAAATGCAATACTATGCAGATATATTGGTACACTGAATACAGTAGTGAAGTTAAGTTTGTGTGACTGCCACTAATAATGGGACAAAAAGACAAAACTAAGAAATACGAATCTCTCTAAATATCAGATATCTAGATTGTGCATTGTTGAGCATGAAAAATGATATACATGTGGTACTAAAATTATATCAAAATGTGTATAAAATGTCCTATTTTAAAGTTTAAATGAAATTCTCTAACTGCAAATAGCATTGTGAGGCATTTTGTGATTTGCTTTTATTCCTCTTGCCCACAAGTAAATGGTTCAATGTTTGCATTCCCACTCGGTTGATTGCTTTAAGTAGCACATTCAAATGTATCCATAAATGTGTTGAAGATCCTGAAATGTGCAACTGATATTTCTAAGTGCATCTCTCAAAACAGTTAGATATAATGAGCACTGTGAGTTACAGAATTTCTAAAGTTTTAATTGCATTGCAGAGGAAAATTGTGTATGTTATGCCTGCAGGACAGCTCATGTTTCTATTGTCAATGTGATTTTTTTTGACAATTCAGTATCATTTAAACTGTAACTGTTGTCGCTAATTACCTTCTGACATAGTTAACAGAGTTAAGCAAGAAAACATAATCAATTTTTCATCAGCTTGTTGTTGTAATGGCTGCTTCTCCCCATTAATGTGTCCCGCTGTAATCCTTATGGACCAGTCAGCATGAAATATATATCTCCATGAATACTTTAATGTTGTGCTGATGTCTGCTTCGCTGCCCACACTTGTAGAAACATCACCCTTTAAGTTAGTCAAACACAGATTTTTAACCTCCCCCGAATAAAAACAATGTTTAATAATTGCAAACACTTGACATCCAGATACTCAGCTGTGTTCATTTTCTAACTGCTGAGAGATTCTTTTTCAGTCCAATAAGCACAGAAAACTTATAATAATACTCCGTTCTCATGAGCAATTCCAAACTTTATTTTTCAATAACTTTGCAAGGATGGCCGAGGCAGACGTTCAGCTGATACAATGCTATTTTGTTGTCAAGGGTACTGGCGTCAGCAGAATCAAAACGTGCCGGCGGTAGACCTAGCATCAAGTTGTCTGCAAAGGAAACACTTTACCCACGGCTTCTCTGACAGTTATGAGAAACCGCCATTAGTGCATTATGCATAATTGTACATGCACTACTATCAAGTGTCAGTGAAAGACAACGGGCAGAGCGGCTCTCTGTCGACTATGGCACATTTGTTATTGTGAACCATCAGCATTTCTCTATGTAAATGGAGTTGCTACAAAGGGCCATTTTCCAATCTGCTGCCATGAAATCACTCTACCTACCTCTGGTAATGACCAACCTTGGAAGTGGATTTCCACTCAATTTATTTTCATGAAAGACAACAGTAGGTGAAATACAAATCTCCGTCCTGGATAAAGGCTTTTTATATGAAGATTCACATCTTTAATATTCCTTAATATGCAGACTATATGTACACCGCCTGTCTTGATAATGATGGATTGCCCAAAGTATAAAAGTAAGTGCATTTTTGCAATGCTCTTTAAGTTTAGAAACATGTATATAAAGTTTCTATTTCTGTTCTGGAGTTGCATTTTATTTCAGTCAGCAGCTGTTGAACTAAATTAGACTATTTAACAACTTTGCCATGTGTCTCTTTATAGCTGCGTAGCTTATTGATTGCCTGTGGAGAGTCTACACCCACGTATGTGTCACAGCCAAACACACCAACCCTTTCAGCCGCTCTCTATTCCATATGTGTGCACATTCATAGATGGACACACACAGAGACACAAGGTATGATTTATTCACACACACACACACACAGCAAAAATGTATGGGGTGTATGGATGACTCACCTTCAGGGTATCAAGGTCAATATCAGGGAAAAATAAGATCTCATAGGAATGTACTCCCTCTGCACATCTCACTGTCTTTTTGATCATTTTTTTTTCTGGTTGCTTTGATCAAATGCTTATCATTAGTGATTGGTCATGATGTGTACTTGACAGTCCAGTGTGTGATTAGACAAGGATAGAGAGGCATAGCAGAGCATAGAGGGCTGCGGGGCACCCTTCCCATCAAGACGTGCTCCAGTGTAATTAGACATTAGCACCCAGCAGGAAGCCTGCTAACATGAGCTGAACCCCGATTAGAATGATTATCAGAGATAATTCACTTTAATAAGTACATAACAGACCACCGGACTCACGCAAGTAGAGATAAAACTGGATGCTTTTGTAATTACTGCTTAATTGGTGCATGCAGGGCAGCTGATTTTAATGCAGGATTTTCAAAAGACTGAAACAACCTTTGCATTTCATCAAAATTATTAGAACCCTTCATTAAAATCTTTTTACAGCTTCGCACAAAACATAATCAGGATGTTTTTTTTAAGAATGTACTAAATCATTTTTTTAGAGCGGCAGCTAATGATTATTTTCATTATTATTTTCTTAATTAATGGAGAGTTGTTTGTTCCAAAAATGTCAGTAAATGGTAAAATATGCTGACCATTGTTTCCTTAAGCTCAAGGTGGTGTCCTCAGATGTATTTTATCCACAACTCACAGGTATTCAGTTTACTGTCATGGAAGACTACAGAAACCAGATAATATTTCCATTTTAGAAATCAGCGAATTCAGACTTTTGCCCTCAAAAAATTGCTCAAGCTGATTAATGAATTATCAAAAGAGCTGGAGATTAATTTAAAAGTTGACAGCTAATCAATTATTCAATTAATCATTGCATATCTACAGTAAAATCTCAAATAATGCAAACATATAATGATCTCAAAGAATATGATGCATTGATATTCTGACACTATTGTATTGTTGCTTTCACAAAATATTAACACAATGAGATTTTTGACAAATAACTCAAAATGATAAATATATTGTCAAAATAGTTGGTGATTAATTATACAATTGACAACTAATTGATTTATCAGCTAATTGTTGTTGTCTAATTTTTTTTTAAAGATTTTACTTTACTTTTTAGGTATTTTAATTGTTTAAATATTAAGAGTAAAATAAAATATTGCAATTGCAACATGTTTTGCACAATGCTGCCACTATAAAGGACATTTTTAATAAAGCTACACAAAGGGCAGATTGAGTGAAATCCATATCCACAGAGATAAAGACTACAAATGTTATATTTTGGTGAAAGAGCATTCAGCTTGACATGGTAAAAATGCTCACAATATTATGGCAGAGTGTCTTTGTTGGAATGAAAAGAAACCTGTCTCCCCAAATGGCCACCTCAGAGATAGTGCTCTTTAATATCAGAGACAGCTAAGCGTAGCTTGAAGCTACAGACATTGACAAGCCAGGCCTGTGGGGACCAGAGGAGATAAGCGTGGCACACAGACAAACACAACACTTGACTTTTCCTGCTCGTCAGCTACTGTTGCACAGGGATTACAAAGTCAATGGCTGTTCTTCTATTTGAATACAATATCTATTTAGAAGTAAGAAAAAGAAAAACATTCCACTCCCACTAGAGTGGGATCAATCATCAACTAATTTTACTGGACTGCTCATGTGAGACGCAGTTGGGAGTCCAGGCTCCCCAGACAGGCCTTAGTGCTCTGAAACGCTGCATTAGGGTTTGCAGGCATGATTAAACTGTTTGTGTTTTACAGCGCACGCCTATGTGCACACACACATGCACACACACAGGGTAAAATATGAATGCTGCTAAAATATAACAGAGTACAAATAATAGGTTAGTGGCTATCTCACAAACCTTTGCAAATAATGCAAAACCATTAAAAGTTTTCAAAAGAACCAAGAATTATTTATAAGACTGCATTCACTATTTTCAGGATTTCATGTTACCGAGGACAAAAAGAAAGTTCCAAAACAAAAAGGAGAGGTATAACAGAAAAAATTCTTCACCTGCGAGGAGTTGTTCAGGATTTTCCACGTCTCCTCACAATCTATCTCTCTCACCAGAGGCAGCATCTGATAGTGCCTGTAAGGACACCTCACAATGGTTTCTCCCCAGGGGGGCTGATAATACTGCTGCCAACTTTCTTTTTGTTCCTTGCTTCTACATGTTGGGTCACAATGTCACTCTCACACTCCTATATTTGCGACTTCCCCTGGGCCTCAGACTTTCTGGTTAGAGTACCTATTTCTCGCAGGAATATGCAATTAATCCAATATCAATCTTGATCACAATTCTGGCTTCCCACAACTAAAAGAGCATGATCGACTGTGATATTGACATTTTAACATGTGTGCTCCACTCATAGAAAACTCTGTTGCATATCAAATCAAGCACTTCCCAAACTTAAAGCCAGCCACCCCGTAGCTGCAGCCTGTGCAAATTTTCCTGGATGTTGTGGAGGCAGTCCACAGAGAGCTGCAGGGCAAAACGAAAAATAAATGTCTGAAGCAGAAGTGAAGAGCTAGTCTGTCAAAACTGATCATCTGTTGTTTCAGAGTATTTTGGTTTTAGGGGAAGTAATGTCAAGCAAGAACACATTATATGCAAAGAGTGCATAAAACTTGTGTCTGCCTCACAAAACAACACAACTAACTTGAAAAACACTTGAAACTACCTGAGAAAACACCACAAACTGTAGTGCAATGATTACATGACAGCCAAGAAGAATAATGTCGCTGACCTCAGGAAATTTCCCGTCATTGTCCAGCGTCAGCTTGGCCTCGGTATCAATAAACTTTGGGGTGAGTTGAACTGAGTTCAGCTATGATTATCTGGTAATGTGAGGTGTTTACAGATCCAATCTTAAAAAAAAAAAAAAATCCTCGGGACCACATGCGCTGGTGGTTAAGAGAGGGTGAAAGCAGTAGTTAGTAAACAAGTTTCAACTCTCATTTTTTAATCTGCGTCATTGTACACAGAGTAATGTAACAGCATGACAGACTTTAAACTTAACAAACTGAGTCTCAAAAAACTAACTGTGATGGAAGAAAGGGGTGATAGAAACCAGAGCAGCGTGACAGACAGCACGCTGTCAGCCACCAGGCGCACCCACGACGCGCACAGAGCAGTTGATGTTGGCTTGTTGTTTTTGCCACTGACAGGCTCAGATTGTTATTGTTAGTGTCTAAACAACATTATGGAAAGGATCACAACAGTGAGAGACCTTATTTAAAAAGAGGTCTTTACACATACATTTTGTTTAACCAGAAACAGCTGTTAAATTGTTCTCGCCAAACTCACCAGACTTGTTTTGCATCACCATCAGCATTATTCAAACGTTACAGAAACTAAACAAAACTCCCTAAAAATGTCTTGGTTCATCTTCCCACTGTCCAAACAATCACCAGCAACTGTCTGGTCTAAACAAACCCTTAAATTCACAGCATAAAGGAGCACGGAGCGTGCGAGGAGAGAAGCTCTGTATGTCCACTGATTTATAACATAACTGAACCATAAGACGACGCACACTTTTACTTTATCTGGCTGTGTGAAAATCTGATATTTTCACATCACAGATTATGAAGAAAAGCATTAAAACAGAAGTCTAACTGGTAAACCATTCTCATGTTGGCGTATATAGGAATTGAGTGTGATGCACTGCACTGTACCTTGTAGTGTGAGAGTCTGAAGTTTTTCCTTATGTATATGATGGAACAAGATTTCAAAAATCAGTTAGTTGGTAGTTTTTTTTTTTCTTGGAAATGCACTGCAAATAAGGACCATATTTTGATGCACAGATTTGTACACTTGCAGGAATGTAGCACAACATAGAAGTGAACAAGGTGCTCGGTGTATTTAAATGTGAAAGTGCAATAAAGACATATTGTCATGAAAATCAGTGACTAATAGCATTTAAATTATCATGATCTACATATTGATCAAAAGAATGATTATCATTTTTGCCATAATCGTGCAGCCATGACATCTTGTCCACAACATTATGGCTGAGAAATAAAATTCTGAGGAAACGGAGATAGTGGACAACCGTGGCAGTTTCCACAGATGTAAAACTCAGCTGGAGGCAGGCACTTGAAAGGATTGCGTGTGTATTTGTGTATAAATGTGTGTGGGTGTATTTCATTGGGGCCATCACAATAAAATGTGAACTAAACTTGTCCATGCGGCATTTGACTCCACAAGGTGTTTGAGAAGCTTGTCTTGCTGCATGTTACAGTGAAAATGAAATCTTTCCAGTCAATTATGCCAGCAGCAGTGAATGCCTTGACACTTCGAGGGACTCGCAGGGTGTCTCAGACGCTGACATGGATTCCTTGCTACCTAATACACACACATATTTGAATACTGTATACACAGACACACATGAAACCATGAAATTTGCAACTCAGATGCATTGGTTGATGCAGAATCTTATGCAAAAACCACACAGGCCCCAGTGTTGTGTCATGCCATGCATGGAGCTAATGATTCAGTGCTGTAGCTCTGTGCTTCCCATTGAGGGAAAAATATACTAAAAATACTGTCTACTTTACATACACACAACACACTATGGACCATTGGTATATTTTTTAAATAATGTGTGTGATCTATATTCTATCTCCTAAATCAAATGTCAAATATAACTATACAGTACTAAATAAATCATGACAATTGTGCTGTCTGTCTATTGCAATTAATCCTGTTTGTATTCAGATTTTGTTTTCTGTTATTCTCGTTTCACAGCATTCTGTTTTCTTAATTCCTATCTGTATTCCTAAAGGTAAATATTGCTTCACTTCAGGAGGAGATGCAACTGTTGAAAAGTCCATCTTTGGGAATAAGAAGGAACCAGAGAATAAACTGCTTTAAAAACGATGAGCAAGAAGAGATTACTTTCCATTTTGACAGCGTCTGGTGGATTAACTTGACTTTAAAACAGTCTTACGAGCTGGCTGCAAAAGTATTCAGCCTCTAAGTCTAAGAAAATGTCTGTTAGCAGCTAGACCTGTCAAACCATGATACAACTCAACATACAATATGTGCTGGGACACCTGTCAATGTGAAAGGAAAAAGGGGGAGGTGAACAACAGGACACAACCAGTATTCTCATATAAATAAAGTTGGCGGCAACTGCTGATTATTTTCATTATTGATCAATCTGTTGATTACTTTCTTGACTGATCAAAAAGCTATTCAGTTAACCATCATAAGGACTAAAGAATAATAAGAATAAATATTCACATAGAGCAGCTGAAATCAGAGAGTTTAAACTTCTTTTTCTTAAAAATTGACAATGAAGTGATTAGGTAACCAATCAGCAAAATAGTTGGCAAATAATTTAATCGTTTACAACTAATCAATTGATTGATTAATCCCTGTAGTTCTATAAAAAAGTTACTATATTGTTGTTGTTCAGTTCTATACTTTTTATGAAACTGATATCTATGACATATGTACAAATACTGTATTTTGTTTAGCCCTGGTGCCTAATAAACCTTACAAATAAAATGACATTAAAAGGATTTGAACAACAAACTTGTCAAGAATACAACAAAACATCTGTACAGTGTGACATGAACTCACATACAATTTTGTGAAATTAATAATAGTTCATATACATATTATTATGTTTACATTATGATTATTGACATAGGTCAATTTGTCAGTAACAATGACATGCTAAACTTTCACTTTCCTCTTCAACTCTGCAAGCAAGAAGTCTAGAGTTGTGGAATTGTTTTGTATTTTGTGTTGGTAGACACTGGAAAGCTAGGCCATTATTATTGTCAGTGTGTCTCTAAAGTGTCAATTCTACAACTTCAACAAACTCTTATAATCTTATAATAAGCTTTGGAACCCAGAAAAAGTCCAAAATTGAGTCCCTTGTGGCTACAGTATGAGTCTGCTGAAGGTCACAATAAATACTCATTTAACATCAGAGTGGCCATATTTTACGGAATATTGTCTTGAATTTGAGAAATTACATAGCATTCAGAATGCTTCTCTGTAATGTTTTCGGCACCTCATTTCTATTGTTTTGAAAACTCTCATTATACTCTAAATGATGCAAGAGAAGTAGACCAAGTTATGGAAATCCTCTTTAATTGAAGGTTGTTGGCTTAGTTAGGGCCCCAGAATGCATTGGCAATTCCAAGAAAGGCTTCATTATTGCACTTACAGTGAGTTTAATTACCAAAACTGACTAGAGTGACACAAATCCCAAAGAAAAAGACAAAAGACAAATTCGCTGCCGGTGAAAGCCTTAATGCAGCAAAAATCTATAAGTTGATGCGTTACATGAAAATAGTGCACCTTTTGACAACAGTTTCAGAATATCACCTCATAAGACATGATAGTTCCCCTGAAAGTAATAGCAGCTTGTATGATAACACATAATAATAATAATACTATTTCAATAACAACAGCATTTCTTCTCTACAATACAATAATTCTTCTTGTGACCTGAAAAGACAGTTGCTCCTGGAACTGAAACTTCCCCAGTGAGTTTGTTTGTTTGTTTTGTGACATTGTACACAGAGTAGATTCTTCACAGAAACATTTTTGTATGCTACCATGTTCTGATAATGGAAGAAAACACAGAAATAATTGCACAAAGTTGCACACTGTCCGTAACTGTAGGCCTACATAATTTTTTGTCACTGACTTCGCCAGTTTTACTGCTGCTCAATGGACAACCCCTTAAATGGTGCTTTTTTTTAACACTAGTCTCCCATTCTTCTGTAACTCAATGTTTGATATGAACATTATTTTCTTATTCTGTATCTCATTACAGTTCCTGCAACAAAGCCCCCATTTCTCCATGGGGATCAATACCAGATTTACCTGGTTCTGCCCTTAATGTTGAATATGTATTCTGTGCAACAAGCAAGTAAAATTAGATAAAATTCTGAACTAAGATACTATAAGACTGCATCACTTTTCCCTTCTCAGGCAAGGATTACAGTCCAAAAATGTCTCTAACCACTCATATAATATCTAACATGTTCTTGTCTACAAGAGCTTGAACTCTGTTTAAAGTCTTTCAGGGAAAGTCTCAAGTCATGCCAGAGGTCCAGCAGGGCAGGTTCAAGTCAACTCTCACACAATTTCTTTACAGGCTCCACAGTGAAAGCAGCCCATTAGCAGATCAGCAGCAGCAGCTTCAGTCCTCCATCTGTGTCTGCACTGGATGCCTTCAGGTACAGTACTGAGTGTAGGTCACCCGTGTTCTAACCTGTAAAGCTAGCCAACATTGATTAGCAATGGCTAGTAGTATAATGTTGTTGTCTAAGTGTACTCAGTCCTGCAAAATGTAACAATTACACACACAAAGTATGTTGGGTGGCTAACATAGTCCTGCTTAGAGCATTGTGTGCATGGTCCTATTGAGGCATAATTGGTCTTGGCCATTAATTATACACAACATTCTATAATTATTGGTAATTTGGTAAAGTATTGGCATGAAAAAGAATCACTTCTATACTGAGCAAAAATTAAAAACGTGTATGATCATCAATGACTAATTATTATATAATTAAAATGTGACAATGAGGCACACAGTTGCAGAAAGGCAAAGATTTAAACAAAACCTATTTAGCGCCTCATTCTATTCTGTTCACTGAGTTTCCAATTTGGTCCAGACTGTGTTACAGATTTATTAATCAACAATTCAAGGTCTACTGTGCAGCTACACAAGACCTTTGTCACAAGTCAAGTTTTAAATTCTCTTTTTAATTAATTTTGACTCAAGTCCAAAATTAAGTCTTAATTTTTCAGCTCTGGCAAGAGCACAACTGCCAGCAGAGTAGGAAAAATAAGAACATGAAAGCATTTTTGTCATCTCTTCGGGTGTGAAAATCTCATTGAAATATGAAAGAAAAAAGTGGAAGGTGATAGAAGAGGAAGAAGGTGAAGGGCCTCTAAAAGAGCTGTTGAGGGGACGCAGTGTTCGCTGACAGCAATGGAGAGAGAGGATGAAGTTGACAGATATTATGTCGTCCTCTCACACTCTCAAAACATGATGTCCTCCCCAGGTGATTGGTTTGGCAGAGGAGAGATGGACGGATACAAAACGAAAAAATTGAAGTACAGGGCAAAGAATAGAAATTTCCGCAATGAAGCAAGAACATAAAAATTGCTGAAAAGCACATAATTCCAGTCTTCTATCAGTCTGTCACTGAGATGAAGACATGCCTCCTCTGACCCACACCCTTTATTATCCTTTGCCCAAAGTGTCAGTATCACAATAATGACTTCTAGACATGACTTAAATTCACAGTGCATATTGGCACTCATCTGCCACCAATTCCCTACATCCTTGTAAACCCTCCTCATATTCCTTCACTCACTTATTTAACCTTACCTATGTATGTCAGAGTGACAATAAATTGACTGGTGCTGGAGAGGGCGAGTGACAGCAGTTTAATTAAAATATCAGGGCCTTTTTTTTTTTTTGGCCATGAGACTCTTCATATGGCACCTTCAGCTGTGACACAGGGAGCAGATAGTCAGCTGCTTTATCCAGAGGCAGTCAATATGACCTGCCTATTAACAGATGGCTTTTATCCCCCACCTGGTGTAATTGTTCACTGACAGCAGCAGGTGTCTAAAATCATATCCATGTATTATCACATAATATGTACTGAAATAACAAGCTGAAAATCTTTTTTTTTTTTTTCATGAAAACAGCATGGGGCAGTAGATTTTCAAATTCACTGGCAGACTGCATTTAAGCACAAACACAGCGAGTCCGTCAGTCAATTGCATTCAAATGAAACTTTGGTTTGTCTCCTCATTTACAAATGATTGCATTTCATTTACAAGATATTGAGTGGCTGTTGAGGATTTTTAGATCTAATAGTTGGAAATGGCACAATCACTGTAATGTATATCTCGCTGGTTTGCTCTACTTCCCCCAACACCAAATAACATATTACATTCAATCTGTTAGGATCTAAATTGCTTTCCCAAGTGGGAGGACACATTGCTCGGGCTCTGCTAGTAGCAAGATTAACAGTGTATTCTGAATTTTGGATTTATTGATTGATTTGTTGATTCACTGTGTGAGATTACCATCTTCTTATCATTCAAAAGTGGTTCTTATTTTGACATTATTTAATGTGATCACACAAGCAATCTCAGAAGCCATCGGCGATCGTCTGACGACTATTTATCCTCCAGGGGTCAAGGCCAATGATTTGGGGCTTCCAGTGTAGCCAACAGATATCCTGATAACTGATAACAGATATCTGGGCCACGACTTCCTCTTCTGTGCGCCCGTCATTGTTTACAGACAAATTAGCAACTTGAAATGCAAGAATGGAGTTGGAGGCTAATCTCTGAACAGATATTGGCATATGAACGCCTATCAATTTTTAAAAAGCTAATAAAAAGCTAAATCGTCATCAGACATTAACCAATGGATTCTGAGATTGCGCTTTGGCCGATGCATTCCCCTCTTCTGTTCTCTACACAGACTTTTTGCCTGCATGCAACCAAAGCCTGGTTCAAATGTGCTTAGTTGATACTACTCAGACTACAGACAGACTACAAACAGAAACCAGAACACTTCCAATACCAAAATCTTGTGCCTTGCCTACAGATTCTGCATTCATATGCAGATATCCATTTATAAAGATTACCACACAAGTCATGTGATGTGACTGAGGTACCTTCAATGTGTTTTACAGCTTGTTAGGGCTGCAACTCTGTTGATTTTACTATTTGGATTTGGATCATTTTGTTGTTAAAATAACAGGAAACTAGTGAAAAATGCCCATTTTAATTTCCCAAGGCAATACATTCAAATATCTTATTTTATCCGTCAAACTAGAGGTGTACCATATAATTTTGTTCATGATAATATCAGTAAAATCTTTAATATGATTTTAAAATTAATATCGGGATAAAGGCAATATTCTCACTTGTTCACATAATGCTGTCGTTCTGTTCCGCACAGCAACAACCAGCATGACCGAAAGTGAAAGTAACATTGCTATGTTAGTTAGTTCCATCAAGGGAAGCGACTTCATGAGTGTGGAAGCGGTTTGGTTGCAAGAGATGAGATGTACAGCAAAACATAATAATATGTAAGAAGTGCCAGAGGACTGTAACAGGAAAAGGCGGCAATACAACACACTTATTTCACCACCTAAAGCAGAAGCACGTGGTTGAACACAAGAGCCAAAAATCCTGCAAGAGTAAAACATTTTTTCAGTATTTTGTCATATAGTCAAGAATATCATTAGCATAGTAATACCCTGAAATACTGTCATATTATTTGAGGGCCATATCTCCTATCCCTATGCTGAACAGTCTGAAACTCAAAGATACTTATTTGACTAAAATATAAGGCAAAGAAAAGCACCACATCTCCATGTTTGAGGTCCTGTAACCAGGAAATGCTTAGTATTCTTCCTTAAGAAATTAATAAAATGTTTAGTCTATTGTCAAAATAGCTGCAGATTAATTTGTTGTCAATAGACTAAAAGATCAATTGACTAATTGTTTTGGCTCTTCAGACAATAAATACAAGCATGAAGAGCTGCTTCCACCTCTGTAACTCCCACAAGTCAGCTGTGTACAACCCTCCAGCATGAAATAGCAGAGAGCTGAAATAAACGAGTACTGTAACTGCTGAAGCTAGCTTTTAACAAGCCAAATATGTACTACAAGATACAAGATATTTTTCTCAGAAATTGAAAACAAAAAGGGATAAAAACAGCAACGAAAACTGGAAGGTTGCAAGAAAAATGGGATGCCCATATTGGCTTTTGTCTGCTGGATGTATATGCAGGCAAATATCTGCCAACAGATCCACCAAGTTAAAGCAGGATGAAAAGGTGTTTTGCATTTTAAAATGTCCCCAAATGAACATATAAAAGCATGCTTAACATTTAGCTAAGTGTTCTTTAAAAAAAATTACAGCTGTTTCAGCCCTCAGTTCTAATATATTGTGTAACAAAGGTGAAAGTGGGTTGCAAAATGAGAAATGACTCAAATGTTTAACATTTACAGATTGAATTTCTCCAAAGTCCAACAAGAACCAAGTGGTTTGAGAGTTTATACAGTGGACCCTGCTGTCATTTCTGTGTACCATAGCAAGACAGAGCAAATGCAGAACAAATAAAAATCAAAGTCTTCCAATTGATATGCATTGGATGTTTTCCCACTGTTCTGATAGAGATGCCTCTCCAAACAGTGGTTGGGAGATAACGGGCAGGCCGGGCTGTGTTTGCTGGAGAGGTGGAACAGCAGCAGGGGACGGAAGGTCACCCTATTGATATGAAACTTGACAGGTCTTGTTCCTGCCATGCTTTTACTACCAAAGACGATGTAGATCAACTGAGAGAAAGATAGATACAGAGAGGGAGGAAAAGAAAGGGAGAGACGTTGGCTCATGTGTTAGCTGCTAATGGACTGCTATGGTTATGTATGCGTGTGTGTGGGTGGGCGCACGTGTACTTGCATCGCAGAAACGATGGGGACTTGGTCCAGGACTGATGAGATGCTTCAGGGATAATGCCAGGCGTGGAGTTGATATGTGATTTGGGAGAAGGCTTTATGCAATTTTTTACTCATTATTCTTAATCACATACTTCAGCATTTTCTTCACACTCCCCTTCCTCTCACTACCACTACACCACCCCCCCACCGCTCCCATTCTTTCTGCCGCCTTCTCATATCCTCAGTCTGGAGGCTGACAGTGACAAATAGAGGAACACCACAGCAGTATCTCCACACGACTGGAGGGACAAATTATTACAGGTTATTTTCCTCTTCTTTTCAAAAGCCACGGTTATTCATGTGAGACAGTAGAATATACGAAGGCTTTCATTCTAAGACGCTTTATGTCAGTTTATGGATAACACATTGTTAGAGCGCATTCATTGCTCAGCGTTTCCACATGATTTGATCTGTGTATAGTATCGATTTTGTGAGCAGAGTTCTTAAGATGGCTTAATAACTTAACTAATGATGAGTTTTACTTTCACAACGCTGAATATAGCGTTTTACAGGTTGCCACCGAGGAAGGCAACAGGATCATGTTGAACATAGGAGCTTTATAAAGCTTAACAGTTGGTCACAAAAGAGAAACAGCCAGAGAGGTTGTTTATTTTTTCCTCATTCAAGTGACACTCAAACATTCACACTCCATGTCTGCAAGCTTTCAAAACACTTAAAGCAATACTCCACTTTGTTAGAATAAGCCATTCAGTATGTACTCACCACTATGCCGATGTGACGATGGGTGAAGGTCTTCAGTTCACCAAACAATCCTGGAGTTTTAGGAGAAACAGGGTAGCAGCCATGGTAGTAGCAGATCGACGCCATGTTTACATCCTACCGGCTGCATGCTACAGTTGATATTTCTGCTAAAAACATGGCGTAAATGGCGTCTTTTGCGGTTAATTTTTAATGTTGCAGCTCGTGGACACTTGGATTACACCACACAAGCAGGATGGAGACGTTTTGTGTTTGTTTTGTGTGCTTTTCTTTTTTTTACGTTTTATCCGTGGTCACCATTCACTGCCATTGTACTGGATGAGGCTGCTACCCTGTTTCTCCTAAAACTCCAGGATTGTTTTGTGAACTGAAGACCTTCACCCATCATCACATCGGCATAGTGGTGAGTACATACTGAGTGGCTTATTCTCACAAAGTGGAGTATCGCTTTAACATTTATACTGTACTCCTGCTTCTAAAATAACTGCTATGTTATGATTCATTTATAATGCTTTGCATCCTGCCATTATTTTATAACTCATACAGTAGGAAAAGGGTTCAAAATAGTTGGCATCTCAAGGTTAACTCCTTTCTATGAATTATGAGGGATTGATTATAGTTCAAATTTCACTCCACGCATTTCTATCAACCAGTTTAGTTGCTTAGATAGTCAGTTTGGTGAAAAGCATATTTCATAATTCTTTTTATTCAGTTATTCACAAAAGACTACCCTCGGTGGGCCAGTCAGGGGTAAAGGACAAGTCTGTATTCCTAGGTGTAGGCCCCATCAGGGGAATAACTCATAAACATGTCATCTCTTCTTCAGGGAAAGCGCCGTGCAGCTGAGATGCCACGCTAGACAGGGAACTAGTGGACTGCATAATTTCCTTCGCTGCAACTGACACCTTTTCCATATGTAGGCACTAGACTGGGCTTAAGTGTGATGGCTATGCATCATTATGCCTTGGAAATGGAGGGTGCAAAAGTGCACTAGCAGTGACTGGCTTACATCTGACAGTTGGCCTTGTTTTACATTAGTCACATCAATTCAAATCCCCTCTCTCCACAGAGTTGGAGATCAAGTGCCGAAGACTTCAGTAACCCAGGGAAATAATTCATGAGTCAAAGACTACTTTGATTTTTTAAAAATGCTTTACAGCTGCTCGTGTGAAATATTGCCTTGTCAAGAATACTATCACATGCTGCAAACACAAACGCTGTTTTCATACAAAGGGAAAAGAGACGGGTTGCCCAAATTACAACTGGATGTGGACTGCATAAGCCTCAGCTGCACATGTCTAAAATCTTGGCAAATAAAGCTATCAGCTGGGCAGCTATGGGTTGATCTGGACAAAGCCTGTTTTCCTGTTGATTAGTCAATGTAAAATGTAAAATGGACAAGTAAAAGCAGCAGCTGGTAGAAGTGGAGAGAAAGGTGGTGTTGCTTGTTCTGTTCTGTTCAAACCAACACTATGATAATATCTTCAAGACTCTGTATCATTCATTTTTACTTGGCAAAGATGAAGATATGCGGGGGCTGACATTTGATCCTGAGGTTTTACATTCTTTAAATGCTGACAAAACCACAGAGGAGGAAATGTTGGCTCTATTGTAACCCATCCTTTATTTTCCCCATCTTTTGCAGTTGGAATAATCACCTCTCTGATCTGACACATTTAAACCCAATTCAGTACAATTAAATTAAAATTAATTATTTACATCTTCATTAATTCCACATGATGAAATGTGAAATGCAGCTTTACAGTGCTGAGTTTACTAATTGCCGCAACACCTCTTCTTCACCTCATACTATCAGCAAAAGCTGTGATCACAGTGACTTTGAGAGTTGTGAACACTGAGCGGGTCTTGTAGAGTTTTTCAATGTCTGGGTAACATTTTCATTTTCCTAGCTTCATAACTTCATGAGGTATATAAGTATCATCACATATCAAACAGTTCAATCTTAAACCACTTGAAGGTCAAGTGCAATGAACTAATGTTCAAGTGTGGAAATTTTCTTTTGTGACAGAAGAAAAAAGTCAAACTTGCTTTATATCTTGTACAAATAAGCTAGGATACTGCTTTATTATGAATGCCACTGCAGTTCTTGATAAGACCTGCCCTGTTTTGCCTCTGACTGGCTTGCCTTCATTGCTTGGGTTGGGTTAGCAGTGTTTTCCGTGGGCTGACTACTTTCATATATATTCTTAATAATAAAATTCCCTGATGTTTTGTTATTTGAAGACTTTAGGATGAACTAGAAGAATCTGGAAATGTTGGGTTTTAACCAGCAGTAACTTGACATGACTGCTGTGCAGATGAAAGCAAACATGAAGCAGTAAAATCAAGTATACCCGATACAAACAGCAACGCAGAAGAGAAACTAAACTTCAAACCACAGAGACTCAGTTAGAAGCTACAAAGTGCAGAGAGCTGAACCCACAGAGACTTTTAAAAAACGCTCTTCTCTCTCATCTCCTGCACAGACACAGGCTGAGTCATAACACACGCTTGTTTGAGACAGTGAAGCTGGCTAGCTTTGAGGCAACTAGTTTGGGGTTGACATATGTCTGTCTGTCTGGTTTTAGATGGATTACATTAATAAATGACTCTTGTTGGGAAGACTTTATTGTGTTTAACATAACTTGTAGCGTAACGGGTTATCATCACCTGTCTCTCCTCTGCTTCACTGTGTGAGTGCAGTGAGAGTAGGCCTGTGCGGTATACCGGTTCGTACCAAAAACGTTTCATTATGATATGAATTTTTCATATACCGCCATACCAGTAAATAGCCCAAACAACGTCCGGAACGTGTGCGGCGGGAACGTGTGCGGCGGGAAAGTGTTTCAGCGTGGACCCATTTCACTGCTGCACACCAACACCACAGGCGTGCTTGCTTGAGCTTGTGCACAGAAAAGTTTTGAGGCGAGAATGGCTGCTGGCGAGAGTTCTGAAAGCGAAGCAACTCACGTTGTTGAAGATGACCCAGAGGAACTAACACCAAAAAGAGGAGCCACGTCTGTCGTTTGGAGGAAAAACAACAAAATCCAAAAAAAAAAAACGACCCGCAGCAGAGATGAAGGGAGGAAGAGAGCATGTGAATATGGACAGTCGTGCCAACTTGATATAAAAACTTTTTATGATCATGAAACATAATATTACCGCACACATGTGGTGTGTGTTTTTTGCTCCAAGTCCGATTTGTGTATTTTTAAATACTTAATTACTCCCCGCCGATTAATCATAACTACGAAGGAGAGAGAGATAGCAGAGAGGAGGGAGGGGGAGCGTGTGTGAAGTGCTGACTGATATAAAACTTTTTGATGATAAATCCTGATGTTACTGAACAGTTCCTTGACTAAAATATCTGTCTCAGTAACAAACACTCTGTTTCTCCTCCATGAAACGTTTGTCACTGCGCTGCATTATTATAAATCATTATGAACTGTCCAGATGCCATGTCTCCCTCTTCATCTCCTCGTGTGTCGATCAGTTTGCTGTCTACTGTGGTCTAAACTAGAGCTTAGATTGGGCCCAAAAAATCCGGCCCGGCCCGGCCCGGCCCGCGGCGGATATCGGTGTGAAATGTCAGCCCAAACCCGACCCGATTGCGGGCCGGTTCGGGCCTGGCTCGGGTACGGGCTGAGAATCTAAACTCTAGTCTAAACTGAGTGACATTGATGTAAATTATCCTGATCCATGAATATCGCGCACCGTTTAGTCATTGTAGACGGACCTGAAAAACAGGTGAGGATTTTCTTCCTCAGAGGACAATATTTTATTAAAGAAAAAAACTATTATTAATAGGGGTGTAACGATACACAAAAATCTCGGTTCGATACGTACCTCGGTTTTGAGGTCACGGTTCGGTTCATTTTCGATACAGTATGGGAACAAAAAGCAAAACCTAAATTTTCTTGTTGTTCATT
>JAJHUR010083764.1:0-11641 GCA_027495735.1 Lutjanus campechanus | reverse complement strand
AGACAGGTGTGTCTGTGTGTGTGTGTGTGTGTGTATATATGGCATGGGTCCACGGGCAGGTGTGGAAGTCAGTGATCTTCTGTGTCTATCTTCGCAGTCCAGTCAGACAGCGCAGGTGTTCCCGCAGCACTCAAAGCTCTCACACTGTGATCTCAGGCTGCTGTTTGTCAGCTGGGGATATGACTGAGCAGGAGGAGGAGGAGGAGGGTGGAAATATAGCCGGCTTTGTTGTCTGCCCCCAATTATCAGAGAGCATAATTTCTATATTTAGTAGACTACGTTCGGGAAGACAGGGGAGGTGCCGAGGAGCTCACCTGTTGCTCTAAAGCCGTGGCCACTTCTAAGAGTGTGTTTGCGCAGGGATGGTGTCTGCAGCTTTGTGTCATTTGAATCCTGCAACTATTGATTTCAGGCTCTTTGTTGTTTGTTTATTCCTTAGTAAATTGCCGTGCGCACAAATTATGAGCTGCATGTGTGTTTATAAGGATTACAGCAGAAGTGTAAGTATAGCGTTATCCACTTGATACTTTTAGGCTTTCATCCGAGTCCAGGAGAAAGAGACAGAGAGAGAGGCATCCTGGGAAAATCTGCAGCCCAGTGGTCCCAAATAGAAAATGAATTGGTTTCACAATAAACGGTAACAAATTATCGTGCTAACCAAGTTTGATTACTTTGCTTTGACAGTAAATACTGTCAAGCATCAACTAAAGGTTAGCTACACGCTCCCAGATGCAGGCACAGTATTTTCACATCGCAAAGGACATGATGCCATTTCAAGTAGTCGGGAGGTTTTCAGTATAAAAGTTGGTGAAATTATTTCAGTGCATCAGTACTTTTTGAACATTTTAAGCACATTTTAAAGGGAAAATTCAGCACTTTTCATGTGGATGTCCAATCAGGGTTGGTTTTAAACATAGTATGTATAGTATGTATGCACGTCCTGCAAAACCACACCCATCCAAGTGAAATACCAAGTCCCATTTCAGCTTGGTTTTCCAGTCTATGCCTCTGGGTGGCCAGGGGGCGTGCTAGATGAGTATTTTAACCCGGCAACCTCTGCGTAGGTGTCAGAAGCTCACCTGCAATGCAACCCGGTACATGTGGGCACTCTTACATGGCAGGAAAACTCTGCTTTCTTGGTCAGTATAGCAGCACTGAGGAACTACATTCACCATCAACACTGACTGGGCATCTACATGAAAAGTGCTGAATTTACAGTGATAATAATGATAACCATGATAATTCTGGTCACTATAATCGTGATATGAAATCCCAATTATCATCCAGCCGTACTTCCTTCCGTCATTCATTTTTTGTGGCCTGAGAAAGAAAATAAAATCATATTTCCTTTTGCGTTGTACTGCATGTGAGTTCAATCATTTTTAGTGTCATAACTAAGAGGATTTTGCGGTCTGTCTTCCGCAAGCGGCAATTAGACCAGCATACCTGTTTTACTGACACTCCACATCTCGAGCTGTCAGCTCCAGTGGAAAATATGCTCCTCTGTTTGCATCTCCATGGAGACGTGAGCAGAAAACAACAATGTTTAGGTGTTGTGGGGAACAAAAAGAAGAAGAGGAAGAAGAAGACGCCAGGGCACTGTCATTTCTGCACACATAGCGAACAACACTGCGGTGCGTTCGCGGGCGCTGCCGGTGACTGACAGTGTTTTGTTTAACTAAAGGGATCTGAACACACAGTACCTGGAGGAGGCTGAAGGCTGAAGAATCTGCGCTGGTGCAACAACACACAGCTGCCATCTGTAGCATCTAATACGGCACACAGATACAGAGACAGGTCGACAAGAGGTAAATGGGATATAGTTGTAGTTACATAAGTCAAATGACATACACTTATCTAGATAACAGGGTTCTGACGGTGTTTTGCTTCAAATTGAACATAGTTTTTATTCTCTTGCAGGGAAGCTGGGAAGAACAGGGGCGAGAGTGCAACTTTTTTCTATTTCCTTCTTTGCACAGGGATTCAATTATTAAATCAACCATATTTCATTGTGAACACCAACCATTTAAAAAAATATTATTGATAAATGACGCAATCAGACTAGAATTTGACTTTGCTCATTGTTACTTTTGCCCGTCTCTGTCGAGACGAAAGTAACAGTTGGATGAACTGTCCACAACACAAGTATTTAATATTTCTGACATATAACACTCATTAATTCTTCACTTAGTCCACCAATCAAGTGACCACGTTACTCTCAAATTCATTTGTCATGTTAAATGTTGAAAATGGATGAAATTAGTCCAATGCATCAAACTCAACTTAGTGCATAATCACATAAAGACATGTCTCTCATAAAACACATCTGGACTGCTGAGACTTCTGTTTGTCTTCCTCACTCTAAACCTGGGCGAATGTTCCTCTGGTAAAACTGATCAGATCAGACAGAGTGGACGTACTTCCTGTGGATGATGCATCATCATTGCTTAAATTAGATGCACCACTGAAATGCTCTTTACGTGTCAAACCACCATTACCAGGTTTTTTATTTTGCAGGAAAACAAGCTTTTCCAGCTACATCACTGACAAATTATCACCTTTGAAGTTGTTGTGGCAAATGTGTTAGCAAACAGTTGCTTATTGCACATCCAGCAGACACAGAGCAACATTAGCATCTACTTGGAGCAGAGTGAAACCAAAACAATCAGCTGGAAGATGCTAAAATGTTCCTTACACTGGAGAGGAACTGCAGAGTCAGACGTTTGTGGTCTGTCACTATGAACGACCACTTTCACGTTGCACTTATAGACTCTTACAGTCATTTGATCCATTGTCAATATACAAGTATTGATTAAGGCAGTCTTAATGCATCTGTAAAAAGTTCATTCAATAATATTCATTCATACCAAACTGAAAGAATCCATTCTGTACTTGAGTACTTGTCGTTTTGTCTTCTGACAATTAAAAAAAAACAAACTTGGTTTCTACTTGTAAAGTAAAAGTAACTGAAGTAACCCCTGTTTCTGTAACCCCCCCCAACCCCTCACATCTGCTGACCAAACCGGTGTGTGAGTCCCTCCGGAGCAGCCTCGTCACCCCTTCCTCTCGCCCATGTGTCCACATTACAGAGTCACAAATTAGGTCTTGACATTTGGGCGCTATAATTGCCCCCTGAAAAGCATGAGGCATCAATTAGGCTCTCAGCACCATGACAGGTTATCCCTACAGGACATAATCGCCCTGCTGGACTGCTCGGCTGGACTGCCCTGCCAGGGCACACACACACACACACACACACACACACACACACACACACACACATACACACAAACTTTATTGTTCACTGGTTCACTTTTTGGTAGCAATGAAGTGAACACAGACCATGAAACATGCCAACATGTTCTAAAAATACTTTGACATTCTCATTATAAAATAAATCATCATTTTGAAATGATAGCTGTGTGACAATAGTGTGTGTGTGTGTGTGTGTGTGTGTGTGTGTGTGTGTGTGTGTGTGTGTGTGTGTGGGAGGCCATGGTGGAGGAGTGGCAGTAGGTCTCAGGGTGCTGCTGCACTAATAACAGCATAGATCCCTTTGATTTCCCGACTCTGGTGCCGCCTGACAGTTTGTGCTCCCACAGGGCGTGGAGATCTTTAGGGTCAGAAAAGAGGTCAATTGGTTCATTTCCATAGCTCCTACTTTAAACATTCTTGTAGGCTTTGGGAGCAATTCAATCAGCAGTGAAAACACTGGTTAGCAGCCGTCGTTAACGATGCAGCGTACTCATAAACAAGATGGATGTATCCCACAGAGACATGCAACACAAACCGAGTGCAGCTCTGCAAGATTTAGACGTGTGAGCTGGATGCTTTTTACTGCTGAAGATATAAGATTTAATGGATGTAATATTTACTTAGAAAATTGTGCACAATTGAAAATGAACATAATGCGTGAGTGATGAGGATTTGCAATTATCTTTTTGATGTTTCTTTTTGTTTGGGGAGATGACAGACATATTTACATATTATTGTTCCATACACGGGGTTTATAAATGACAAACGGAGACTCAATTGTGTGTTTAAATCAAAAATACACATTTTTCCTCTCACTTGTATTGCTATTTATCCATTAAGGTTTTTTGTTTTGTTTTGTTTTTTTTGGTGTGAGTTGTCAAAAATGGGGGATATCAACCTTAGAGATGTCTGCAGTCTCTAGAATATAATTTGGTAATCCACAGGCCTTTGTATGAGCAGTTTCATGTAAGAATTAGGCCTGTTTTTTTGTACCACTTTGAACACCAAACTCACACCAAAACAATCTATTAGATGGATAAATAGCACTGCAGGTAAGGTTTTAGGGTCCCCATAAGCCTCGTCATTGTAGAAGATTATCTTTTTGGGGCCCGCACATTGAAATATAGAATGGAGAACATGACAGCTCCCCCTGGTGGCTGGCTGCAGTATAGGTCATAAATCCCTTCATGTTACCAGATGGGACATGTTCCAAATCAAAGTCCACATCAAGTATAATGTTCCTAAAGACGGTTTCTGTCATTTTAGGAGGTTGTTATCACACAGAGTTTTGTTCAAGTGTTATTTCTTCTGCTCAGTTTGATTTTAATGAGTTATTTGATGCTATAAAAAAAAGGGGGTTCGATGCCGTGATTGACAGCTGAGCTCTGCTCTGCAAACGAGTTGTCCGGCTGTACGGGTGGGAACTCGAGAGCACGACTCCAACACTGATCATTACTGCGTAGAGTCTGGCTCCAAATGGCATCACCAATGCAAGATGGCAGTGCTCATATCCAGGATATTTTGGCTTCAACTTTGCACAGTGGGAGGAAGTGGAGATGCGGCGCCAATCTTTATTTATGTCAGTGGGTCTAGACAACACATATGCATGTAGACACATACTCATAAACAGTCAAAACCACACAAAACAAACAAATAACACATCTTTTATAAATCTGAAAGCTCTGGGCACAAAAGCAACACACTTTTGTCAATATTTTTAATAGGTTAGTTAAGTAGAAAGTCATCTACTCACTAGTTCACACTTATAGCCTCATTGTACTAACACTTGCACTCTTGCTAACTATTCTAATTCAAACTTTCCAATTTAAAAACATGAAATTAAAAGTTGAAAGACTAGTGGTGGTAACACTGAAACCATACAACAGTGATGCAGTTTGTTAAAAGAGTAGCGTTTTACTGGTGGCGACTGCATTTATGCTTCAAAATCATGAAAGTGGTGTTGGTTCATCAAGATTATCTTGCTGATTAAAATGTGTAAATATCATAAACTTTTGTTTGCCCCAGAGTTTATTTTTTGCACTAATCCAAAAATCCAATGGAACAATCCCGTTGGCTTTTTGTCCGAGGAACCAGGCTGATGGTAACTTCTGGGTTTCCCTACAAAAATGCGTCATCCCTGCAGACCCAGTGTCTCATATGCTGCCACAAATGCACACAGATGAACCATTAAAACATAAGCTCAACAACCTATATGACACAGATACATGCAAAAATGAAAATAAAGATTTTACCTTTGACATTGCATAGAAGATTCCTCATATGCACGAGTAGTTTTAAAAATGTGATGCAAGAAAAACAAGCTTTCCTCTGTGCATCAACAGATTACCTCACTGTGTGAAGTCAGGCTTTCACTGAAGTATGTTTGTCTTGATAGATCATAGTGAGTGTAACTGTCTATTTTGACCATGAGAGCTGCAAACGCCAAAGTAAAGCAGAGTGTAACGCTCCCTGCCTGGTTAAAGAGCATTGATAGAGGAAGACTGTACTCTCACTTGCCTAACGGTGAAAGTGGAAATGTGCTTTGTTGCCCCTCAGTCAGGCGGAAAATTGCAAACCCATTTGTCATTGTGTGCCAAGATGCAGAGGTCAGTCAATGGATTCCTTCATGACAAGCTTACGGAATCAAATGTTTTTCCACGGCCTCACCCTTTCACACCTGCACCTCCAGGTAAAATAACAAAACAAGGCGAGAAAGAGAGAAAAGAGGGCTTAGAGCGAGCGACTTAAAGACAGGGGAGAGAAAAACGATACGCAAGAAGAATTTGCCGTGAAACCTTGCACGGCTATTGCCCATTTCAGCTTATTTGAACCCAATATACATTTAGCTCACAGTGGCAGATGAAATGCCAGCTTTTGGCCAACGTCCAAACCTGGAGAATACCACTAATTATTCCTGCGTGTGACCACACAACTTTCTTACAGGCTCAGATGGATGTTGTTTGTTATCCTCTCAGTGCTTGATTTAAGGTAATAACAAGAAACACTTAACAAAACTTTTCCACAGCTTGATTGACTGCTTAATCCTGCAGAGAGGCTGCGAGGCTGCAGTGGCGTTTCCCACAGACCCGACGCACGGGCAACATCAAAGACGGATACCAAAACTGATTCAGATTTCAGTCATTTTAATAGCTTGTGTCTCAGCGTGTGCACCAAACAAATCATGAAATAGCCTGTGCAGAAGATCGATAGAGATCAATGTCAAAGACAAATAGTCTTAATTGTTTTGCTGCTTGAGAGCAGCATGGCATGAGACAAAACTAAAATCAGATTTAAAGTGAAAACTGTGTAACTTCTTGCAGAACAGTGGCCAGTGAGGCCATACATGGTGATTACTGGATAATGGCACTGAATTTCCTTTCATTTCCTGTTGTTTTGAAGATACCATCATTCAGCATCTTGACTGAGAGTGAGCTGGAACTCAGCGTTTACTGGTAGCCGCATAAGCTGTAGTGAGTTAGGCCACATGCATGCGGGGCTGTTTATTTGTGTTTAGAACATAAACTCTGTGAAACAATCAGGAAATAACATTTAATTGATCTGATTCACCGGCTTTCTCGCTACCAGCAGTCCCTCACCTCATTCAGACTCTACCTTGCACAACCACAGCTGCTCTTTCTCTGCTTTGGTGCATAAACTGCGGCCAAACTCGCGCGTCAAAAGTGGACACGTGGAATAAACGAAGCAAGGGCACAACCGGTAGATTATCATCGTTTGGTCCATAAAAAAATGGTTTGAAAGACATTTCAGGCTGACTGCAATGCTGACTCTGTTTCAACTCTTGGGAGGTCCCCCACTGCTACAGCCTTAATGCACTACCCCAATCCAACATAAATAAGATGACTGGTGTTTTTGCCACATCTGATTCTATCTGAATGTTGCCTTAGCTTGGCTGTCAATCTACCCCAGTGGCCATCAATGGTACTGCATCTTGTGTAGTCAGATTTATCTCCACACTTCATTTTGCTGGATGAAACCATTATCTTTCTGGAATAGGGTCAAAATTGCTCTGGCTTGTTTGTATTTCTTTAAACCAGTCACAATCGTCTTGGGAGGCGCTAAGGCCAGGAATCAGAGACAGTGTCCTTGCAAAATAATGGTGGTGGGGGACTTGTTTTGATGGAACATTTGCATGTGAGGAGGTGTGTCCTGACAAAAGAAAAGGTAACAGCTGCTAGCTTGTTACGTCTGTACTATTAGCAGCCAGGTCAAGGTTAGGATAATTTGCCATTCGCAGCATGCAGGTTGCTAGCTCGGAGGTTGTTGTTGATTCACATAGCGACAGGGATTTTGAAAATGGTTAACACGTGGAACGGGAGATCATGCCGAGTGAATAAGTCAGTCAGTGGCAGGCTTGTACCAACAGTGAGTCAGACTAACAGTAGCCCAAAAAGTATTTTCCCCGACAGAGAGCCGAAGTGAAACTGAAACTTCCACAAGTGACAAAACTCAAAATCTCACCGACGGCGTATTGAGTTAAATAAGGGTGTGTCTACTGCTAATTCAACCTTTGTAATAGAAAGACTGTATTATCCACAATTTTTTAAAAGTTACAAGTGTCAGTTTAAAGTGTGACGTTTCTTTGGCACAGCACTTAGCTCAATTAATGCCAGCTAATCCTTAAACAGACAAAAAAAAAAAAAAAAAAAATCCTTTCCATTCCAGAAGATGTTTGTAATTGTGAACAGAATATCTCCTTTGACATGATTGCTGCACAGATAGAGTTTAAACGGGGCTTTGCCGTACAGTACATTAATCTGTAGCTCTTACATAGTTACATTATATAAATCACAGGGCTAAACATGAACAAGCCCCGGCGAGTTATGAGGCACAAGTGATCCAAGTGTGCCGCTTGAGTCCCAGTTGTTTTGGAGAACAGAAAGGAGTCTGAGCCAAGACAGACAACCACTTCAGAGGAATCAATGTGAATCAATAGACCTGTAATCTGTTACGCTCCAGACTCTACATTCAATCTGTTAATTGCATTGGTAATACATAAAGAATGTGTGTGTAGTGAAAAAGGTGGATGAAAGCGGCAACAGTTTACACAACTGTCATGATGATTGTAAGCGCAGATCAAAATTTAAAATGGACTTTTTTTTATAAAAAATGAAAAGGTATGATTGACTTCCCAATGCTCTCGCTGTGATCTCTCTGGGAGTGTTAGTGCAAAATGTTGTGGGGGAACTTCAAACGGGCGTTGCAGCACAGCTCAGATCCTCCTCCACAGTAATAACCTTGAGTGCTTCTGGAAGAAGGAAATCCCCTGGCCAGGAAAGACACATCACTCCACTACAGAGGCGACGAGCCGGGCGGTTTAACACGGCCAATCCGCAGACTCCACCTTGAAATAACAGTCAGTCCATGTTAACTCAGGCACAAACATCCACATTTAAACACTACTGCTCCAGTTAGCTAATCCTGAGTAGGTGGCATTATTATTTCAAGTTTTCAGTTGGACGTTTTTATAGAACAAATTAAACTAGCAAGGTCAAAGGTCTTTGTCAGTTCCTCTAATCTAGGAGCTATACAAGGGCAACTGGATTTTAGCTTTAGGTTCTTCAAGAGGTTTCACCTCTCATCTGACCTACCTGCATGAGTGAGAATCTTCACAGACTTTATCAGCTGCTTCAAATGTGCAGAAGTGTTGATCTACATCAGGCACAAATCTGGCACCTCTGAGGTGAGGTGACGTACCTGCTACGTTCTCTACAAGGTCAAGGTGTGCTCTACTTCAAGAGAACATAATTTTGCAGCGTTATTACTGACATGTGTATGATGTGAGAAGGCACAAAATCAATGGTAATTGTGCAGGCAGGAGTGGAGCACATGCAGTGTTTCATTGAGCAACAATGGTCAGAAATCAAGATCCCTGTTCCAGCTTCCAGTACTGACAGATCCATTAGTAATCCTATTGCCTCAACTCATAGAAACATAAGGTAAAACTAGACTAGTAAAATTACTCAAGAACCTTAATGACTGATGATTACTTCCTGGCCCACATTTAAGAACTCCAAACTCAGCCTTTCAGGCCCATATCAATCAGAATCCATCCAAGCATGCTCCTTACGATCGCTGATTTCTCCCGGCTTATCACAGATTCAGAGGTTAATCAGTCGCGACTCGAACAGGCCTTTATTTTGCCAAAGCCTGCATTTCCCCCAGTATCAAAGGCAACATGAAAAACGAGAGCAAGAAGCTGCAGCAGGTGATAAGAGTGAATGGAGATCCACCCTTCAAAGGAAACCTTTGGACTCATCTGTCTCGGAGAATGTAAAATTTCAGAGTAATATTAGCACGCAACATGTCAAGATACTCACAGCGACAATGCTGACATGCAGATGTTTAGCAGGTTAACATTCAGGGTTTGACAATAAGACTTGTCTGGGACACATGGATTGTTTCCAGGGCCACTGGAAGAGAAATTTACTTGCCCCATCAGACGAGTTTTAAGTCAGACAAAGTAAAATACTGTGTCTCTTCAGTCGGTTATTTAGTTAAATTAGTATATTCAGATTACTGATTTGAAACCAAAGCATTCTTCCCCATGATTCACCCAACTCTGTAGTAACCGCTCACTGTTCAAATGATCTCAAAACAGTGGCGGTGATGTTCTTTTAGGCCAAGTACCAGCGAAAGGACCAACAACAATTAACATCACAACTACACCGTAGAAATTTTTTAAAAAGAACGAAAATTCATCAGCAGTTGAAGAGATTAATTTGATGAGGCGCCTTACAACAAAGAGGAAGGGCTGATGTTGTGCAGCATCTGCAGGGGGCAACCCAACTTGTCTGACAAGATGATGACGTTAGCTAACGAGTGTTAGAAGCTGTGTAGGTTTTGAGTTTAGCTGAGGAGTGTTGTTCAGTCCTGAGAGACTTAACGGCACTCACCTTGTCAGATGATTTTTTAAAAAGTGTGTTCGAAGCAGAGGGAAACTGTGTGACTATAGACAGAAATATCGACGTGATATAAACAATTTGCTTGATCATGTAGCATCAAATGTGTGAACTACACTGCAGACTAGAGTTTGTGTCACAGTGAGAAATAGACTAATCGATCAGCCCCTCTCCACTCAGTTTTAACGCAGCGTGGTGCGTTCAATTTGAATCGGAAAGTCAGAATTTCGACCACCACGTTGAAAATTTCCCCAGTATGTTGGTGTTCATGTTTGCCGTCTCCTGCACTGTAAAATATAGCAGTAATCCTTGCCATTTAATATAGATGTTTTCATACAAAAACGTGAATGTTGCGCACAATTTAATGTGATATTATAAAGACTCCAGTGTCCCTGGAGGCTCTATAATGAACATGACCTAGTTCATTTTTGGGACTAGTGAGAACTAGTTGCTGCTGAATGCTGCTGGCTGACTAAAAATTGGATAAGTTTTTGTGAATGCCACGAACAAAGATGGTAATTTTGAGGGGGGAAAAAGTATTCAATGTTATCACAAAGGACAAAAATTGATTTCCATTGGTAGTGTAGTCTATATAAAGGCTAAATAGAAAGCTTCACAAGAATACATTAGTAGTTGTTGGACACAGCAGGGGTTTGATGACACTTTGGCCTTCTCCTCCTCCTCCTCATCCTCCTGCTTGTAAGGCGTGCATACCTCTCCACGTCCCAGTAACTAATCATCATACAGATCTGGCCAAGAATAGAGTAACTGAACACAGGAAATATCATATTCAAGCTTTCTAGGGTTTCACCTGTGCTTCCCAAGTTCATTTCCCATGCCTCAAACAAGAAGATGTCAGTATTGTCTGCTTCAGTAGGCAGAAATTAGACTTCAAAGCCTCGAGAGCTGGCAGAATATTTTGGGGAGTCGCTCAAATGTTCCGGCGTTTGAATGGAGGACCATTTATGTTCCCCACAATAATGTTTGCTCTGCTTGTTCTTAATGGGCTGGTTCAGGTCACATTACTTTGTCGGGTTGGCTCTGGTCCTCCGCTAAACCAGGTGTGTTTTTATTGGATTCAGACTTATCAGCGAGGTGATCAGGAACCTGCTGCCAACTAGGCAGGTCAACCTCTCCGTATTATGAAACATTTGTTAGGAAAAAAGAAAGACATGGCATGCATTGTGACAACAAGACAGAGGTAGGAGATTCAGAAGTAAAATCTGCATCAAATATCACCTGTTATGTAGCCAAACAGACAGGAAATACAACCAGGTTACCTTGCAGGGATTACAGTCCCATTACATGTGCTATTGTTCTGTGTTTCTATTTGGTAACCCTCGTCACAACGTTCTAAAAATGTTGTGCAATCATTTTGTTCATGCAGCATTCCCAAAACAAAATAACCACATGAAGTAAGGCTATTTGGGGATAATTTTAGTAACATTTCCCCAATGTTTCTTGTT
>JAJHUR010083763.1:0-12372 GCA_027495735.1 Lutjanus campechanus | reverse complement strand
AGCTCAAATTAACAGTGCACATGAAAACAGGTGGATATGAACCAAGAAGTGACCCTGGTGCTTCAGTTTACTCAGTTCAGGTGTTACAGATTTATTCTGAACCCCAGTTTATTGTTTTTCCAGCTGTGACATCACATTAAGGGCCGGTTCGGGAAGTTTTTCCTTTTCTTTTAAAAAAAAAAGAAATGTTGCGAGAGGAGCAGCACCGTCATGCTTCAGCAGCATTTGAATAACACCTCGCTGTGTAAAATCCGGGTCTCCTGTTCTCCGTAACACGGCTCTTCTCTTTAAACGCCTTAAAGGATCTGAATACTTCGGGGCATCTCCGAGGCAGAAAAGTCTGTTTTTGTGCCGCGGCTGCAGTTTTTTCTTTTTTGTTTTTATGAAACCGCTCAGAGAGTTGACCACAGCTGTCACACTGCTGAGACTGTAATCCTACGTGTGGTGTGTGAGAGTGTGTGAGTGTGTGTGAGTGTGTGTGAGTGTGTGTGAGTGTGTGCGTGCGCTCCAGTGGGTTTCTGAAGGTGTAACTTCGTCTTGTATTGCTGCCGACACTGAAACCTTTTTAAGCTGTCAGCCCCAATATCTGGTCTTTACAGCAGCGGCTAAAAGGTGTGTGTGTCTGTGTGCTGCTGTCTGTGTGTGTGTCTGTGTGTGTCTGTGTGTGTGTGTGTGCGTGCGTGTGTTTACTGATCGTATTCTCCGTGACAGTACAACAGCACTGTAAATGGAGTTTAAATTTTAAATGACCTTTCTGGCCTTAAACTCACTTTCTTTTAGATCTGGCAGACACTCTCTCTCTCTCTCTCTGACACACACACACACACACACACACACAGTGCATCTCTCCGCAGTGTGACAGCTGTGGTCATGACCTCAGATACGCTGAGCTGTTTCCTCAAAACAACTAAAAACTGCTGCAGAAACATGCAAAAAAAGGAAAAATAACTTCTTTAAAGGAGCAGTTCAGAACCAGATTTAAAGCTGAACTGGACCCATCTGGACCCGCCTGGACCCACCTGGACCGTCCTGTCAGGGCCAAAATGACAGACACATCTGTAAACAACAGGAAAACAACTGTGTTGTAGTTTTTAATGAATATGTTTCCTTATACACCAGACAGAAAGAAAGAAAGGAGGCAATAAGGCTTCATGAACCCCTTAGCTTACGGAAATATTTTGCTTAAGGGACAAACTTAAGTTTGAAAAAAGAAAGAAAGAAAAAACGTAAAACATATTCAAAAAAATCTTTTAAGTCCTTATTGGTTGTGTTTCCTGCAGAACAGGCAGCTGGGGAGGGACTTGTTGCAGATATTGATTGGTGTTTACAGCTATGACAGACCAAAATGGCCTCCTAGACCATCGAAGGCCAGTTTGACGACCGGAGACAACAGTACAGAGGTGGTTTTCTCAGAGGTGGTCGGGTTTTGCCTTCAGCATCCTGGGGCTGAGTCACAGCTAACCAGGCTAACATTAGTTAGCAGTTAGCTAGCTTACTTTAGCAACAAGTAAAGCTTTCTTTCCATCAAGAAACTCCATAAATGACCTCCGCACTGTCAGTCTCAGAGGCTGAGGCCAACTGTGAGGCTGCTGATCCTGGTTCTGTCGCCCATTAACGGCAGCTAACAATCACAGTTAGCAATTTTAGCCACAAGTAACTCATAGTCAGTCAGGTTAGGGGAAGCTCCACACATGCACATTCTGCTATAGGGGGGAAAAACGTCCTGCCTTGTTGGCATTTTTTTTAAAAAACCAATCACACACAAAATAGCAAAATAGTGTCGAGGAGGAACTTGTTTAGGTGGAACATTTGCACGTTGTGAGGTGAACCCTGGCATTAAAATGACTACTTCACTGGTAACAGCTGTTGTTTACGTTCATACTATTAGCGTCCCAGGCGCTAATTTGCTGTTTTCAGCGTGCAGGCTGCAGCTCGGAGGTTGTTCTTGTTTACTGCATACTTTCAAAACGCAGATAGCGCCGTGATACCTGCAGTGTGCATCCACTGAGTTAGGCTAACGAGTAACCGAAAACGATCTATGCATGGAAACTCAGTTTCACCCAAATATGCGGCAAATAAAGTTATAAAATTGTGCTTTTGTGCAGTGAGACTCCCTCAAACACTGCAGTGAATAAATGTATCCTCCAATGCTCCACTGCATCATAAGCAACAAAGCATTTCTTTGGAGTTTATCATCTTTTCAACCAAAGTGTGCAGTTTCAGTCGCATGTTAACAGGAGGTCATACGTATGTAGCCCAAGGATTCAAGGATTCAAGGACTGTCTCTGGAATAGGATATGGCTGAAAGCTCAGGAAGTAGACCTTGTTTTGAGATTTTATTTTGCCAAACAGCTGTTTCTAAGATGAACTGCAAGGGAACTCAGAGAGCGCAGACCTCCGCCAAAGTCAAAGGCGCTAACGTTGCTCCAGTGTAGCCTTCATCAACCAGCATCATCACAAATGGGGGTATCTTAACTTAATTATTGAGACATTTATGTGTATATTTACCTGTTAACTCACTGATTAGAGAAACTTTTTAACTTTATCGTGACATTTGTGACTCACAGCTCCTGTAGAGAAGCAAAGGTTCCATGTGATCAAAAACTCTCCTCCCACAGGAACACCCAACGGTGCGTTAAGAGCTCCGGGACAATCGGTTCGTGTTCTGTCACCTCTTCTTTCTCGAGGTCGTGGAGTCGTTCAAAGAAAATGAACTGTAACACGGAACAATAATTTAAAAAGTCAGACTGAATTTCAAAAGTCAAGGGCCAGTGGACACAAAACAAGAGCACTCAGAGTCCTGAGTGCTTCACCCTGACACCTACATGACACGTGTGGGTGTCGGCCATCAAATATTAAAGTCTTTTCATTACAGCCGAGCTCAGAGTGCCGGGAATTCTCTGTCGTAGCTGCAGGTCAGAGAGGAGGTTGTGTTGCTTTTGTCGTTTGCTGCTGCACAACGGCATCATCCAGCAGGTACGAGGTGAAGATATCAAACAATAACTAAACTCTGCACGAGAATTAGTCCCAGTTTGTGCCTCTCGTGTGTCATTTGAGACACGGAGCCGAACATCTGTCCGTCCCTGATGATCTTTGAGAAAAACTCGGATCATTTAAAAACACTTAACCGCCGTTTGGAAAGTTTTCCCACAAAACAATCCTCAAACCATCTGGATAGAAAAACGGTCCCAGCGTGTTTCTGAGTCGCAGTTATATAACATGGAAATCATGTAAATGTACCTGTAGAACTTATTCAGTTTCCAACTTTATTCATGAATTTGGGTCCTAATTTCATCCACTTAAATGTGGTTCAACATTTAAACAAGTGTACCTTGTCTTTAATTGTGTTGGTAGGTAATGCATGACAAAGTAATCTGGTAGAGTACTCGGATTACTTTTTTGTTGCAGTGACAAATCATGTTAGTTTTGCAGTTCAAGTAGTTTGTTATTTAGTTACATTTCATCGCTGTCGGATGGAAACCACAGTCTGTTATTGTAACAATTTTATCGTATTTGCATCATCGCAACAACTACGGCTACTTGTATCTGTAACCGAAGATACTCTGAGGATTACTTTTTATATTTGAGACAGAGGTCAGACAGTCTGCAGCCTCAGCAGACTCTGAAATCATGGACTATCTCAGATCTGGTCTTGAGATCGACGTATTGAACAAATCTCACCAAATTCATGTGAAGATACTTTATAGCCTTGGAAGTCTGGTCAGAGGGACCAAGAAACTGTCCTCACATGTTCTCCTGCGTTATGAGAGAACAGAGAACATCGACGTGTGATTTGAAAAGCCTGGTTCGCTCTGTGAGCAGGCTGGCAACATGTCATTAGTGTGTGAATGTGTGTGAGAACGGGTGAATGCTGTCACGTGGTGTAAAAAGTGCTTTCATTCATCGGTACGCTCGAACAGAGCAGCACAAACGCCGTCCACTTACCGACGGGTTTGTGTAGGTGAGCTCCTGATGGGCTGGTTGGCAACATGCAATCAGTGTGTGAATGAGCGCTTTGATTGT
This sequence comes from Lutjanus campechanus, assembly GCA_027495735.1. Taxonomy (NCBI): domain Eukaryota; kingdom Metazoa; phylum Chordata; class Actinopteri; order Lutjaniformes; family Lutjanidae; genus Lutjanus; species Lutjanus campechanus. The sequence goes on along the minus strand of JAJHUR010083763.1, from coordinate 8,349 downwards.
ATGAATGCTGTCCATTTACCATCCATTCCTCTTTTTTTGTGCGTAGACGTGTGTTTTCAGAAGCTAATGGGTTCAAATGTCGAAACATGATGTACTGAAGGCTTCATGAGCCCTTATTACACGGCTTCAAATGCTCAATGCTGATTGGTCAGTTACAGTTATAGACACAGTTCTGATCATAAACTCTGCAAGAGCAATACAATTGTTGTTAAATCACTAAAATTATTTAAAAATTATCATTTTGTGTCAAATTATTTTAGATTTTTGTAATTTCAGCTGTCATATGCCTCTGCTCACTTCAGTGTTACATTATCAGCCTCGGTTTCTATTTACTCTACTTCAAATAATTCTTTTTACTTTGCAGTGTTGTATGCAGGTTTGGGAAGGTTATTTTAAAAAAATGTATTCCGATACAGTTACTAATTACCGTCAGAGAGGAGCAAAAGAAACCAGAAAATATTTAGTTTGCTTTTTATGATAATCACATCACTGCAGAACTCATAAATGTTCAGATAAGCTTCATATTTTGTTATTAAAGTAAAGTTTCGAGAGACTCTGCTTGTATGATCACTTTATTTTAGAAATTATTAATTTTATATTTTAGAAAACAGACAGGAAACACAGACTGTTTTGATTCTCTCTTTTGTTTTCTCCAATATTATCCAGACCTGGAAATGACTGAAATATAATTCCATACTTTCCCAAACTTTCCCAAACTTTCCCATGTTGCAGCGTCCGTTCAATATCCTCTGCAAGACGTTTCCTGAACTTTATATAATGATGCTGCTGCAGCATTTTGTCGCAACTTCCCCCAAAAGTGGTGGAAACGTTGGGACAACATACCAGCGACGTTTAAAAATTTGGTGCCTTTGGCACTCTGGCATTTAACTTAGTAGGTTTCAACAACGTCACTTGTTGCAAAAGTTACATCAAAACTAAGTTTTTACATTTTATGTTGCGTTCAGTAACTTTGTTAGTAAGATTTGTGACGTGACAAGTTACTTTTTAACAGTCGTAATCTTGCAGGTTCATCTAACAAAACACTTAAAAGTAACGTTACCCAACTTTAAATTTGTCTTCGTCTCCTAAGTTTTGGACAGAAAATCATATCAGTGACTCTGCAGACGCATGAAATGTTCATCTTCATATCTGCAAAATATCCACCGACAACTTATTTGTTTTCCGGAAATATCCGCCTGCTCGGGAACTAAAGCCTGACTCCTGTTGTAACGGTTCAGACACTTGCAGCACTTTAAAGCTGAGTAAGATGGTTGTCTTATTAAAAATGGAGAAAGTCAGCCGTGGCATGAGACGGCAGAACTGAACTGTTTGAATATTTAAAGAGCAACTTGTTTCAGATTAAATACGCCTCATCTAAAATTTTAAAACTGACGCACACCGCGCTCCGGATGTCGGTCTCTGGTGTCAAAGTCGTGAGCTCTGCACAGCCTCCACCCACTCCAACCGCTTCACTTTGAATTCTAATTCATGCAATGGAAAAGCAAAAATGTTGGCAGTGAACCTGTTAAGACTTATCATTCATATATCGCTTCACCATGTTTGCAGTTGAAGATGCAGCTGAGCAGCTCTTATATGGAAGAATAAATCATTCCATAAATCCAGGGCGATCACTGCAAAGTCTCGGTCGCCTCTGTTTTTGCATCTGGATGTGGGAACATCCAGGAGGAGCTGGTTAGATGATCTCGTTACTCTAATCTGAGGATGTTAAGACACCAGAGAGGTGGTGCCAGTCCACTTAAAACTTTACAAACAAGCGATAAAATCTTAAAATCGATCCTGAACTGGACAGGAAGCCGGTGGAGGGAGGCCAAAAGTGGTGTGATGTGATCACACTTCCCTGTTTCCCCTGTTAGAAGCTGAGTTGTTGCATTAGCAGTTTCATTATTTCAACCTCCTCCAGCGTCTCCATGTTTGTTGCTGTCTTCTTTGGGGTAACTTTTGACTCTGAGTGGCGCCCTCTAGTGGAGGCACTGCTTCACATCCATGCCAACCGAGGCAGTGATGGTTTTTCATGGATGGATTTTCTTAAGTAAAGAGGCATAAATGAGCCTTCAGACCGAGTTTGAACTTATTATCCTCTTATAATTTTGACTGCTGCAGGACGAGCAGGGAAACAAATGGATCACATTCAAGGAGAAAAAGTCTGGCGCAGAAATTCAGCCAATAATCTGATGAATGTTTTTCTTCTTCTGCTCCCTCATTTATTTAATTAATTCTCCTTCTCTCGCTGTCTGTACCTCTGTGTTTCCCTCTGCCCTGCCCGCCCTCTCTCCCTCTGAAGTTCGTGTTCAGATAAACTTGTGACAGCAGAAGAGAAGAAGTCAGAACTGTCAGCACTCTTTTTCTGTGTGTGTGTGTGAGTGTGTGTAGACAGCATGGTTCTGCTTCAAAGCCCATTTTGAGTCAATGGGTGTGTCATGACGGATTTTTGTCAACCCCCTGTGGTGATACGAGACTCTCTCAGTGTGTGCACCAGGCAGAGGTCTGTCTGTGTGTGTGTGTGTGTGTGTGTGTGTGTGTGTGTGTGTGGTAGCTGACTCAGTTCCTCGGGGTAGATCCCTGAAGCTCAGCTGTCAAACTCTGTTTTTCTTTGCCACTCTTTTGTGCCCTTCTTCTTCTTTCTTACTGTATGTCTTTCTTTCTTTCTTTCTTTCTTTCTTTCTTTCTTTCTTTCTTTCTTTCTTTCTGTCCTGCTGCAGTGAATCCTTCCTACAGTTTGAGCGGCGATGTCATCATAAACTTTTAGACTTTTGCTCCGCTGCAAACCACTTAAAAGTTTTGGGGCCTTTTCACGCCAGACGCGTGTATACCCGCGTTAATACCCAGAGGAAAATTATCTTTCTCACAGTCGTCTTTTCTTTGTCTTACGAGGAATAAATGAAAATCTTATTTTAAGTTTACTGAAGTCTCACCTCAGAGGCCAGAGCTTGACCTGCCTCCAAGCAGGCTGCAGTGACGTCTCGCTGGCCGCAGCCGACCCGTGACAACCCTCCGTTCTCTCTTTTGAACAAGCGAGTGTTGTGATACTGAGCTCAGGCGTGTGAAGGAGAGCAGAACTCTTTATGTCTCTTTATGGTCAGCTCTCCGTACTTTTGTAGCTTCTTACTGAATCTTTATGTTTTGAAATGTATTCTGTGTCGCTGTTTGTACTTTCAGGTATCTGCTTTATTTAACTGTTTTAATAGTCGCTTTCAGTTGTGTTGGAGTCTTGTTAAGTTACTGCTGATGAAACCCATGAATGAAAACGTTTCCTGTTTGTCATACACTTCATAATAAATGCGTTTAAATAACGAAACAACAGGGTACTTTCATTGTGAAAAATTTAAGGAAACCGTGTTTATCCAGTGACGATTATAAACGGTTTATCCACTGCTTTACAGCTGCTTGACTCGAGCCTCCTGAAAAAGGCCAATACACCCACAAAATGAAGGTGACGACAAGCAAAAAAAGCTCACAGACAAAGTAAATGCCAAGTTGAGCTCGTGGAGGGCCGATGCCAACAAAATTCTGTCTGAAACCAACCCTCATTTGCATTTTTCAGCCCAAACCCGATTACAGCCCGACATTTTTCTTAACAAGCTTCCCTCCATGTACCAAACATGCAGGGCACTGGGATTGAAAACGACTAAATTGCTGAGAAAAATAAAAATAAATAAATATAGAGCAGCCTAAACCCAACGCGAGCATGTGAAATATGTGAGAAATATGGCCCAACCCGCCCCGAACCCATCGGGTCCCAGAGTGTTTACTGTTTTGGGAAACACTGATCAACATTTTTCGCCATCTTCAGACTTTTTATAGACCAACAATAAACAATTAATGGAGAAAATCATCGACAGGTTAACTGATGATGAAAATAATTGTTATTTGCAGCCCTAGAAAGGACGATTCTTTGATTCCTCGGCGGTTTGAAACATTGAGAAGAAGCTGCAGAATCTGCAGTATTGTAGATTTTTTTTATCCTCTTTACATTTATGTTTTAAAGGCAGATGGTTTTACATTGAAGTTACTTGAGAGCTCAGTGCATTAGCATCTGTTCGAGACGGTGTCATTATTTGCAGTTATCAATATTTAGTCTCAGACCTCCAGTACAGTGATGTTGCACCAGAAACAGCAGGGATTCTGTCTATTCTCAGTGCAAAGTCCTGAAACACATTTTCCTCTTAAATACCAACCACGCTTTGCGCTGCCTCATTTGAATGAACCTCCCACCTGTTTGTTCTTCTCCTCCCACCTTGTGCTCTGCACAGGGGCTCAAAATACCACACGGACGCCCAAAAACAATTTCATGGTCAGGAAGACACCAAACTGCCAGAGCGCTGCTGCCTGTGTCGGTCCCACAAAGTCGACTGACAGATGGACGAACACACTGCTGGTTTTAATCTTTTCATGAGATTTATTTATTTAGAAAAACACAGAATAACACCAGATTTTTCCTTTAACCATCATTTCAAGACGGCGCTAAAGATATATTAAGCTGCCGGTAACCATGGCAATGACATTTATGCTTCAACTGACGAGCAGAACTAACTTAGAGCAACTTATGTAACTATTGAAGGTCCAGTTTGTAAGACGACCAGGGATTCATTGGTAGAAGTGGAATATAATGTTCATAAGTATGTTTTCATCAGCGTATAATCACCTGAAAATATGAAGTGTAGTATTTTCGTTAATTGAGGCCGAGAAACGTTTATGCTTGGGGAAGCAAATGATTTAAAAAGATGAATTTAAGTCAAATAAAGCCTTTTCTGATGGGGAACTGCTGATATATGTGAGCCGTACGTCACTCTCTCCAAAGGTGCCAAACTCCATTTGCAAAAACATTAATTTTACCTCGCAGAACCTGTTGGTTTCTCATGTATTTCTGCCTCAATTGTTTGTGTTATTCTGTGAGTCGTCAATCTGAACTAACCTTTGTAACATATGGAGTCACAATAATGGAAACAAACTAATATATCGAGGCATCGGTAGACCAGCAGCTCCTGTGCTCTGTGAGGTAAAATGACTGATTTTGCAGATGGAGTTTGGTTGGTTTGGAAAGAGTAATATCTCTTCTTTATCTCTTCTTTCTTTATGTGGTTATTTACCTCATACAGCCTCATTTCAAATAATCCAAACTATCCCTTTAACATTATTGTGTCTTAGGGCTGTGATGGTGCAGCCATAAAATCTTTTGGAAGATTAAACTTAATATAATGAATAAAATAAAGTCTCAGAGCAAGAGAAGAGAAATACACTGAAACTTCGTCGTGTTTAAATAACGTAGCATTTGACTTTAATTAAAGACCTTTGATGAAAAGATCAAGAGAAATATTTGAACTGTTAAGAGGATAAAAATACCTGCTGCTGATGCCTCATTTATTTTATAAAAGTCAAAGTGAGCAGTTAAAGGACAAAAAAAGGTAAACATAACGAGATACAATGTACAAAGTAACACAAAATGGGGGAAAAATGAAGAGTTTTACGAGGAGAAGCGAGGCTTCCCTCCCATCGTTTTCTCTCTGCTTTCCATCCAACTGTTCAAATGATGAAAATGCCGACAGTCGCTGAATATTCAAACATCTAAACCTCGAACACTGCAGGGGTTTCACGCCAACCAACACAGCTCTGCAGCAGCTGATTTAATGGTTTAACATTCTTCAACCAGATATGAGGAACCGAGCAGGGAAATCTGAACTGTACAGCTGAAGGGAGGAAATGAAGGATGGATTAGAGATTTCTTATTTTATTATCTGCGCTCCGGGGATCAATTTTCTTTTTATTACTTTATTTTATGGATTTTGAAACTCTTCCCAAGAATCCAGCGATATATGTTCTCGTTGTTTTTGCCGGATCGGTCGTTGCCCCTTGGGATTGGCAAATTAAAGGAGATCCATCATTTCCTGGTAGGTTTCCTGGATACGCTTCTATTCGGGAATTTGTCCAATATATTTGTCACAGGTGTACGAGCGGAGTAGATCAGTCCAACAAAAAAAACAGTCCAACAAAGCCAAATAAATCCAAGGACTGCGCGGAAAATCCAAACTCCAAAAATCAGACAGTTAAATGAGGCAATAATCGAAAACACTTAGAGAACAAACGACTTGGAACGGCTGGAAAGCTTGACAAAGGTGCAAAGACAAACTGGCAGTTAACACGAGGGAAACACACACTAAATACACTGGAAAACATACAAAAGCAGGAAGTAAATCAAAGCCAGACTCATGAGAAAAGATTCTTTCAACATAAAACAGAAAATAACTAAACTAATTAACACCCAGTACCAAAACGATATGTATCTGCATCCATCAAATGTTCAATTCAAAATCTATAAATGAGTGTTTGGAGCAACCGCGAATCAATGGATCTGAGTTGTGACAGATATGAACTTTGTGGTTTTCAGGTGTTTTCAGCCATGTTTCTCAGTCGTACGCTGTGTAAAAACCTCTGGTCAACCTTCACCTTGATGAATAAAATAATAACTCGATGTTCTTACTTGAATATATAAGTTTAACACAAGGCACAAATCTGATATCAGAGATCTTGGTGAATGTTCTCAGAGGTGTCTGGAACATTCACAAGGTCTGCGTCTTATTCTGACCTCCAGACACCCGAAACCTGATATAAAGTGTGCCAGCTGTGAAGGACTCTGAGGAGGTCTCTCAGATTAACTAACCATGTCAAAGACAAATTAAACATCCCTTTATGCCCAGTAAATTTATACCACAGGGTCATTTTATGCTTGAGGACATTTTTTTTTAATAACAATTCATGTGTGTAACTCGTCTTTGTGAAAGCAGGTGACTCATACGCAGAACTGTACCTGAAAGTCTCCTTTGAAGACACTGGACACCAAAAAATCACTTTGAAGAGAAAAAAACTGGCACTTTTCATGTTAATGTGCAGTCAGTGTTGAAGCTATGAATCCTTCCCTCATGTGCTGTATTGATCGTGGAAGCAGAGTTCCACCTTCACTAAATGTCACTTAATCTAATTCAGAACTACAGGTTTGGATTTCTCTTCCCCACGTCTGGATGACCAGGAGAAAGGTCTGGTTCCACACATAGATTATGCAAGAGGAGATAAACCGCCCTGCCTTGTTTGCATTCCTTTAAACCAATCACAAGCGTCTTGGGCGGAGCTAAGCCCAGGATGCACCGACGCTGCTGCAAAATGGTGTCGAAGGGGAACTTGTTTTGGTGGAACATTTGCACATCAGGAAGCGAGTTCTGGCATTAAAATGACTGAATCTCTGCAAAAGAAAAGCTAACAGCTGTTAGCTTGTTTGCGTTCGTACTATTAGCGTCTCAGGTGCAAATTTGCCATTTTCAGCCGGTAGGTTGCAACTAGGAGGCTGATCTTGTTTCCCGCAGATACAGCGATGCTGCTTGAAACTAAGCAACCAATGGCAGGACTTGGAGCAGCAGTGTGCATCCAGAGAGTCAGACTGTGTGATGGCTACTGCAGGACTGAGCTCATTACCATCAAAAATCACAGCAAATTTTATTTTGAAAGGTCAATCTCCATGTTGAGATCAGCGCATACATCTATTCACAATTCACGTTTTGGATTTATTTTAAAGGCTGGATTAGAAAGCTTCTGCTCTGCTAACTTCGTGTCTAACCTTCCTTCAATTTTCCAGCAATTTGGGAAACAACAGACGAGACTTTTCTCGGTCTTGCGAAGCTGCAGCGTTTATTAACTGAAACACTTTAATCTGTACGTTTACTGCCACACTGACAACTTCCTGCTCCGCTTTGAGCAGCTCCATCACTCTGTCTGCTGCTCGCTGTTCCTCACTTGCTGGCGCTATGCTACACTTCTGACAGTACGCGCTCTCTCAGTTCAAAAGGGGCAGAAGCATATTTCTTCGTTTTTTACTAGTTAGTCCTGTAACTGACAGCTGGTGACGTGTGCTGCACACTACAATGCAGCATCTCTGTATGAGTTTAATAGAAGGAGGAGCATCTGTATTTGTACTGTATTGAAAATCGTACTGTAAGGATCTCTGGTATACTGTAAATATGTTTATTCAGCCCAATCCCGGGACAAATGCTAATAAAAACGTCTTAGCGCCTCCTTCAGGTCAGTCAGTTTTGTTTTGAAATAGAAGAATAACTTCATCAGTCGTGTTGGTGTCAGACGGGCAGAGAGCAACCAGGATAAAGGCAGGAAGTTATTATTAAAATTGTAGTGGATGAACAGTGTGTGTGTGTGTGTGTGTGTGTGTGTGTGTATTAGAGTGTGTGTTAGCTGGACAACTCAGCATTAAATCTCATTAGGAAGTGAGGATGAGAGAGCTGGTCCACTGCCTGAGGACACACACACACACACACACACCTGTCTCTT
>JAJHUR010083761.1:14559-32314 GCA_027495735.1 Lutjanus campechanus | reverse complement strand
CACCATGGACATTGCCATGGATTTATCATTAAACAGCGACCTGCTGATAATCCAGCACAACAACTGCCGATAGGCTATTTCAGCACCATGGTCAGCACCATGGACTTTAGGCTACCAATAATTTGCTCGAACCTGGGACAGATAAAGGTTAAAAAGTAAAGCAGGCTAAACCAACGGGGTGGGAAACAAAGGATAGAAGGTCAATGACATTCAGCGATGATGGATGCCACACAGTCCTATAGCCTGCATAATCAAATCACACATGATCAACCCAGACAGGACAACAAGTGTACAAGCAACATGCGTGGCCTGTGGTTAATGCAATAACCAAGCAGACACGGCGGTCCACAACACAGGCAGCAGACACGGCGGTCCACAACACAGAAAGCAGACACGGCGGTCCACAACACAGAAAGCAGACACGGCAGTCCACAACACAGGCAGCAGACACGGCGGTCCACAACACAGAAAGCAGACACGGCGGTCCACAACACAGAAAGCAGACACGGCGGTCCACAACACAGGCAGCAGACACGGCGGTCCACAACACAGAAAGCAATGAAAAAAACACTGGCTCCGCTACAGCCTACAGATAATTGTATAGACTGCACTTGCTATTGTATAGACTGCACTTGCTATCATTACAATATAAAACAAAGCAAAGAGAATTTGGTTTTGCACACACATGGAAATTAGGCAATCAATTATGAAACTGATTGCCATCTATTTTGATTGTCAAGTCATTAGGTTGACTAATTTTTTACAGATAAGTCCAAAGTCTCCTCTTGCATGTGAATATTTTTGGTTTCTTTCCCCCTTTATGACAAACTAGACGTTTGCAGATGTCTTTCTGTGCTCTGGGATATGCTAATCAATATTTTTCATTGTTTACTAAAATGTTATAGACCAGGCGACTGTTAATCGATTGATGGAGAAAAAATAACATTGATTAGTCAATCATGAAAATAATCTTTAGTTGTAACCCGCTTTACAAGTGTTTAAAGGGCAACTATTTGAAACTAACAGATCTATGACTTGAAATCCAAAATAAAATCACATTAGAACTACTTTTTTAGTTTTTAAGTGCAAAATAAAACTCGTGTCTTCTTAGGTTTTAAAGTTAGTTAAAATGGTTTCTAATATGCATTTTTACTTTATTATTTTAAAACGCTATCTGCTCACTATCTAGATGCTGGCGTACCTAATGGCAGGAAACACTAGTTCATAAATGCATTTTTGGGACTACAGAACTCTGCTCAAAATATAAAAATGTGGACTGTGAATATGGATTAGTTCTTTTTCACTCCTGGACTTTGAGCACAGTTTTTTTTAAGCTTCAACTTGCATGACACTGACTGTATATTTGAATATATGGCTGTTAAGACCATTTAAAAAGAATGATGTGCAGCCAGTGGAGAGATAATAGCTGCTGTAAATGTAAATGTGGATGTAAATCATCAGACAGACTGACATCTGTTTCTGTCTTTTAAGTTTTATTTAAAGAAAGGAAGGACAGAAAACCTGTCTTTCTTCTCCTTCTGTGGTTACAAATAGCCTCCAGACACTTGACCTGCCTCCAACTCAAGAATGTAGTCAAACCTGTCACCGTCACATGACCTGCTCTGATTGGATACTGTTGTTCTGTTGGCTGAGTGAAGCTGAACATACCTGAGAGATGTGAACAGGTGAGTTTCAAATCAGTTGAGTTTCATACACGCTGCTGAAGAAGAGCCAAGAGGATTACAGGAGGAAAACCGGACCAAGAGGACATCTGTGGGATATAAGAAGAGTGATGGGTCAGGCTCGCAGTTCTGCCTCTCCTCAGGTAAATCTCCCTTTAACTCACATGACAAAGCAGATAGGTATCATCTACATCTCAACTGTCTCAGACAGTTGTTGTGAGACTAGACTGAAATTATCTGTGTTCTTGGTGTTCAGTAAAAATGGTACTATAATATAGATCAATATGTTTGAGCAATGAGTCAGTCAAAATAAAGAAAAATAAGACTTTCTCAGTAGTATATTAACTACAGTACTGCTACTTTATATGTAATTTCCAAGACAATTTCAGCTCAAGTATATTTTAAATTTTACATTAACACAGTTTATAAACCCTGATGTTTAGTTATTAGTTAAACTGTTAATACAGCTAAATTCAATTGGCCATTAATTAATCATTCAATTTACAGTTAATCATTAATCATTTTCATGTCTAAATGTGTTCTTGTTTGTCATACTTTCACTGTTCATCTTCTAAAATATGAAGATTTGCTTTGAGAATTTTTACAGTGTGGTGTAAGTGGTTTATGGCATGTTTCCTTTATTTTGAAATCAGTGGGGAGAGTAACTAAGTACACATACTCACTGTACTTGTACTAGAGTTTTCAGGAATCTGTATTTACATATGTTTTATTTTTATTCACTACAATTAAACACAAATAAATACATGAGATATATTTCTACTCTTTCCATTTTAAAAACAGGATCAAAACTAAGCTTTTAGGGGGCGCTCGTGAGCAGGACATGGAGTAGGAAGCATTTTTCAGAGCTCCTGCAGAATCAACAATATTTTTTCATATTATATTATATTTAGATATTTTTTCAAAAACATCTAAATATAAGTGAAGCTCAGTCCAAATGTTAACGAAGGACAACACAGGGAGGCAAACGGCCGAACGGCATGCAGAGTGTCAATTTGAAAATATAAGTACGGCCGCCAAGCTAATGCTAACAGCTCACAGACTGCTAGAACCACGCGGCAGTGTATGCCAGGTGTATCGAACCAGCCCTTGCCCACCCGGTCAGAAGACTCAGACATGACTGCTGAAGGTATCAAAGAGGAGGTCTTATCCTCCTTGAGAGGAGAGATTTCCAAAATTATAGGGAATTAACTCAAAAGTGCGCTGTCGGATGACTTTAACACACTTAAATTGGAACTGCAAGGAATAAGGTCTGAAGTCGCCAATAACACTAAAGCAATACAGGCAGAAGTCAACCACATTAAAACAGACATACAGAATATAAAGGGCAGATTATCAACATGGTCCGACAAAGTGACCTCGCTATAAGCCACAGTATCCAGCCTTAAAAACCAGGTGCGACTCTCAAAGACCGATGTGAGAACATGCAGGGGAGAATGAGATGGGGAAACATCAGGATAGTAGGCATTGAAGAGCAACTGAATTCTAGCTCTCCTAAAGCAGTCGCAAAAATTATCAGAGAAGTCCTTCAGCTGGACCGGGACATAAAGGTGGACCGCTCACACCGCGCACTGGCCACCAGGAATCAAGGAGACCGGGAGAGGCCACAGGTGATCATTGTGAAAGTGCACTACGATGGAGACGCCGTGGAGGTCGGACGGAAAGCCCGAGACAGAGCTCAGCTGTCTTATAACGGACACCGCATTGCCATATTCCCCGACTACACTGCCAGTGTTGCCAAGGCCAGAGCAGCATCCACAGATGTCCGGAAAGCACTACGAGGTCGGAAGGAGATCTGCTACGGTTTACTCTACCCGGCCAAACTCCGAATCACATACCAGGATGAGGACAAGGAGTTTGTGGACCCGCAGAAGGCCATGGACTATGAAGAATATCCTCCCAGCAACAGAGGCAGAAGGCTGAGTATATGCTTACATGTGATAAAAAATAGTGTGAACTGGTTATGATAATGACGGGTGACTCTCATCTTACGAGAGATGCTGGTTTTTTAATTTTTTTATTTTTCTGCTTTTCCTTTTTCCCTCTCTCTCTCTGTGTTATCATACCGGTTCACTCGTGAACTTTCATGTGGGGACATTAACAGTGCAAACTATGTAATTTAACTAACAGTATGCCCCATGAGTGATATACGGTTATAATAGTTTTCACTCTCATTAGTTATTATCGTTTATCCTACTTAAGTAATTACCTTGAGAGTTAAGTCAAAGTGAAGTCTACTTCCAACTCTTTTTCAGAGCTTAATTATACAAGTAATTTGTGTTTATATAGCTGTTAAGAGCTGTTTGACTTGATATATTTATGTTCTGCAGGAGCCTGAATGAATGAATGATGATCCTTTTTTCCCTTTTTTTCTTTTTACTTTCCTCTTTCTTTGTCTTAGTGCACCCAAAGCACAATTACCTGATCACACTCCGTAAAACCTAGATAATAGGATATGGTCTATACAATACGTTTGCCTCCACCTTCCGTTCCTCCTCGCTTGCTCAGTAATGGAGAATCAAAGCATATATCAAACTTCATGAGTAATGGATAAATTAAAAATCATAGGCTATAATATGAGGGGTCTTCATAGTCCGATTAAGAAAAATAAAATATTAAACCAGCTGAAACAAATTAACTGCCAGATAGCATTTCTACAAGAGACGCATCTATCCGATGTGGAACACGAGAAGTTAAAGTCATGGGCAGACAAAGTGTACTATTCTTCTCACCGCTCAGGGAGAAAGAAGGGAGTTTCCCTCCTCATACACAGACAAATTAATTTTACCAAAACCTCGATGTATAAAGACACAGAGGGTACATATATTTTAGTTAATGGAGTAATTGATGGCACAGAGTTCTCCTTAATAAATGTATACACACCCAATGAAGATGAGCCTGGATTTATTATAACACTGTTCAATACAATATTAAAGTACAGTACTGGTTTACTGCTGATGGGAGGGGATTTTAATTGTGTAATGTCGCAGGTAATGGCTTGACAACTGCCTTCTAAAGTCCCCCTGCCCAGAATGAGTAAAATGCTTAAATATCAAATAACAGAAGCAGGTCTGGTGGATATATGGAGAAGTACGTTTCCGAGAGGTAGGGAGAATCAAGAAGACATGCATCCTAATCTAGTATAGATTATTTCTTCACCCCAAGAGCAGATTTGCATAGGACAACAGACATTTCGATATTGCCTATGACTATTTCTGACCCTGCACCTGTTTTATTGAAATGGGATGTAGGACATAGACCAACAACCAAAGAATGGAGGCTTAACACATCTCTCCTTAATGATAAAAAAAAAATTATTTCCTTCATTTCAGAAAAATTCAAGACATATCTAGATACTAACGCCTCACCAGAAACAAACCCCCTAATATTATGGGATTATGCTAAAGCATATATCAGGTGCTGTATTATCTCATTCACGTCTGCAAGGAAAAGAGAGAGGGAGGCAAGACAACGAGAATTGGAAGATAAAATAAAAAAGTTAGAGCATAAACATAAACAATCTGCAACAACTAGTGGCACCAATGACCTAAATGCAACTTGCAGAGAACTTAATAGCCTCTTATCAGACAAAATCGAGGGAAGCCTATATTGACCATGAATGTAAATTAACTAACTTCTCGAATGTTGAATCAGAATTCTACCACATTCTGAAAAATGCTATGTCCATGATCCCTTCTAAATCAATTTCAAAGCTGTACACAGCTATCTCCAATGCCAACAATAATAACACTCTACACATTAAAAATAAATGGGAAGGGGAATCGGGGATTGAGATTTCTGAGGAGGCTTGGGGCAATATCTGGTCCTTCCAGTGGACAACATCCAGCTCTATGGACTGGAGAGAACATTGTTGGAAGAATATTATTAGATTTTTCAGAACACCGTATCAGGAGAGGTATAAAGGTGCAAATATGCCATGCTGGAGGCAGTGTGGCTCGACTACTGCTAACCACTACCATATTTTTTGGGACTGTCCCAAGTTAAAAACCTTCCAGAGGGATATCCAGGTTTCTTTAAGTTCAGTCTTTAATACTCAAATAACCCTGAGTTTTGATGTCCTAAACCTGGGTCATGTCCCTTTTTTTAAATGTAAGAGAGAGATAAAGCTCCTGCTAATTATCTTGGTGGCAAGTATGAAAACAGTAACAAGAAGATGCTTAAGCCTGATACCACCTACTCTAGATGACTGGACTGGAATTATCCTGGAGATATATAGGATGGAAAAATTGACCTACCAAATAAGACTCCAAAAGGATAAATTTTATCAAATCTGGAACAACTGGATTTCATTCATTGCCCCCACGAGAGCAGACTTTATTTGATCTCACTGGTAATATTGTTTTTCAGCAGGGGTCCCCCCCTCCCCCCCATGGGTTCTGTATATAGTTAAATGGTTTTCCTTTCCTTAAGCCATATTGGATTTTTCTCTAAGCAATCTAGTGTGACCGATTTGTCAACTTGGGCCTTAAAAAATAATTGTGCTCCCACAGACGTGACTCTAACATAAGTCTCTGGTAGTTTATGTTATTATAGGTGAGGGGGATCTGTAAAGATCAAACAGTGGCTGACCCTCAATTTGTGAATGGACATTCTTTGGACTTATAAGCCCTGATGGCTGATGTTGCACATTTTCTGTATTTAAAACAAAAACTGGAATGGCATTTATTTTTTATTTTTGTATTACTATTGATGACGTGGATGCACTCTTATGTCCGTTCCAAATAAAGATACAATAAAAAAATAAAAAAAAAGATTGAGGGAAGCTTAAGATTCACAAATCAAAAATACTATAAATATGGAAACAGGGCAAGCAAATGATTAGCTTTTAGATTGAGAAAGCAGTGATCCTCAAATGTCGTACAGAAAATAAAATTACAATCAGATACGGCTACAAAACCGAACGAAATAGCAGGGGCCTTTGCAGAATTTTACAAATCATTATATAAGAATACAGATGCATGCGATGATGATGCAAAACTATTGGAGTACTTAAAACATATAAAACTAACTGAATTAATAAATTCATCAGCAGAGGAACTGGATAAGCCAATGCAGGAACTGGAGATAAAACAGGTGATTTCATCACTTAGGAATGGCAAAAGCCCAGGTCCGGACGGATTCGTCAATTAATTTTATAAAACCTTTAAAGACCTGTTGGCACCCTTGTTACTAAAGGCATACAGATATGCCCTAGAGTCCAAAACTATGGCACCATCCTGGAATGAGGCAACCATAGTAGTAATTCATAAAGAGGGTAAACCAACTGCCAGTCTTATAGACAAATATCATTGTTGAATGGAGACTTATGTATACTAACAGCAATCTTAGCCAGACGTGTCAACAAGATAATTACCTAAATCATACACCCTGATCAAGCGGGGTTTATCACCGGAAGACATTATGGAGATAACATTAGATGTCTACTAAACATTATATCCCATCAGAAAAACAAGAAATTGGAGTCAGGAATCATATCCTTAGATGCACAAAAGGCATTTGATCGCGTGTCCTGCCGATATCTACTTCAAACATTAAAATGGTTCAAATTTGGCCCTAATTTCATAGATTGGACACAAACACTCTACTCATCCCCACAAGCAGCTGTTAGGGTTAATGGATACAGATCAGAGAGGTTCACGCTACAACAAGGTTGCAGACAAGGCTGCTCTTTATCACCCCTGTTATTCGCTATTAGCATTGAGCCACTAGCCCAGATTATTAGAGATGATAGTAACATAAAGGGTATTATAATAAATAGAGAAGAACATAAAATATCACTATATGCAGATGATGTCTTACTGTATTTCAGAGAGCCCATATCCACTATACCATATCTTAAGGAGCTCATCTCTAAGTATGGGTATTATTCTGGATATAAAGTCAACACAGACAAAACAGAGGCTATGGATGTAAACAGTAGGGGTGTGCCAAAAAATCTGCTACGATCCAGAATCGATATAAAATGTCCCAAAATCGATAAAAAAATAAAATAAAAATCTGCTAGCTGTCTGTAATGGACACGGAGCTGAGTCAGCCACCAGCTGCAGACCAAGGCACACTGCTGTGCTTCACGAAGCTCTCTGCCAGCTCCGAGCAGGCAGCTAAAAGCCTTTAACAAGCATTGCCACCTAAACAAAAAACAATTTAAACCACAAGAAATAATATGGCCATTTAACAAAAACGCGAGTGCTCCTTGAGTGCTTTTACTACTCTCACAACTTCAGGCAAACCACGCAAGTGAGGTGCCGTAAGAAAACAGAGATCGTACTGATTACAAAGAGAGGTCTCACTCGTCACGGTGCAACAAAAACTCTTGAGAGTTAGATGCCAAATAGTCGCAAAAAAACCTTCACAGAGTCATAAAATATGTCTTACTTTAGCTGCTTTGTGGCCTAAAGTTATATTCTAGCTTGAAAAAACACTGCTAATGTGTACTCCCATGACTCTTTAGTAGTTTGAAATTAATCGCGATGGTCCTGGTTGTTTTCATAAAGAGCTGGGGCTTTTTTCGAGTGGGGTAACGCATCTTAACTACAATACACTATCTTTGGCTGCACGTCCTTCTGTATCGTCATTGGTGTTGCTATGGTAAATTTGGGTGGCAGCGATCGAGTCTCCTGACTGATTGGTTTATAGAGGTGTCGATCATCAAAATTGACCAATGGGTTGCCAAGGTAGTCCCGGGACTGCCCCAGTGAGTTGAAGCACAGCACGCAGCTGGTTGACACTTCAGACGCTGTGAGCAGAGTGTTTATTCACCGCTATCAGCAGAAAACGGGAGAAATATACAGCAGAGGAGGTTCTCTGACTGTTTGAAACAGATAGCCGTGCTAACATACTAACAACACAGTGCCAAACGTTAGTGTGACTGATACCCAAATGGCACATTTGGTGCAGTTTCGCCTGGATATGTCTGTGTTAAAACATCTGATAAAACTATTCAGGTTCACTTTTGCACAGTTACTCATCAGATATCACTTTACTAATCCCTAGATGAATCCTATGATTCAATAGTGTTTTTCACTCTAAACAATGTTTTTTTAAATAAATAGATAAAATTTCACATTTTTTCTGTGTTCCAGGTGAATTTACTCGGACACAGTAACACATTTCTTGATCCTGACACTTCTATAGTAATCTCACGTGTATTACCGTTATTTTGAGACCAAGATTAGCCCGTAGTTGTGAAAATATCCTCCATTTATTTTGGGTAAGTCATTTCGGACAGAATAAGGTAGAAAAAATAGGCCCCGCGGTGAACAGGTTAAGCATAATATTGCTTTTATGTAACAGTTCCTACAATTCCATCTAAATGTGAAAAAGACACTTTAATGTCTCCATTTGTCATTCTGTCTTACAAAGCAGATGGGAGTAGATCATGATCAGAAATCATTATGAATAAAATCATTTTGAATCGAAAATCAATTTTAAATCGAATCATGGCCCCAAAAATCGGAATTTAATCGAATCATGAGTTAGTAAAAGATTCCCACCCCTAGTAAACAGTCTTGTGTCAGAAAGTGTTAAGCTACGAAGTGGTTTTAAGTGGCCTAGAGGAGGCATCAAATACCTTGGTATTTATATCCCCCAATCCGACATAATTTGTATGATGCACATTACAATAAAATATTTTGACACATTAGCAATGATTTAGAACGATGGTCTTCACTTCCACTCTCTCTACTGGGTCGCATGGAAAGTATATGTATGAATGTCTTGTCTAGACTATTATATTTATTTCAGATGCTACCTGTGGAAATTCCCAAAAGAACCTTTGATGACCTTTACTAAATTCTGTCAAAATTTATATGCCAAAAAAAATGCCCTAGAATTAGACTTAAAACTTTACACTCACTGAAATCAGACGGAGTTCTTAAACTTCCAAATGTAAGATATTATTTTTGGGCTGCACAGATGAAGCCACTTATAGTATGGATCCAGAATGGTACTTTTACACGATGGCTTAATATCGAGAAAAGTACGTGCCCAGAGCCTTTAGAAAATTTGGCCTTTCTGGACACTTCTATAAAAGAAATGGCAGACTGGAAAAAATAAACACTTTAAAAATTTGGAATAAAATACAGTCAGCCTTCGGGTTGCCAAAGATACTCTCGCCATCAGCAAATATTGAACTCATGAAGACCTTCACTCCTAACAATTTAGATTCTGGTTTTAAGAAGTGGTCAGACCATGTACTAAAACATATGCACGAGTTAGTCAAGGATGACAATTTGAAAACATTTGCACAGTTGAAAAATGAATTTGATCTCCCCAGGACAGACTTCTTCAGATATCTACAGCTGAGATCTTTTCTGATGACACAAAGATTGAGGAAAGCTTATAACACCTAACCCTATAGAAAAGTTTCTAATAACACAAATAAGTAATGGAGATAAGAAAATAATTACACAATACACAACTCTGAACACATAAAACTGAGGTGGGAGGTGGAGATGAACAAAAATATATCATTAGACAGATGGAGGGAGACGTACCGAAGCGCACTTAGCCACAAACTCTAATACTTGGAAGGAATTTAAGTGGAAAGTTGTTACCAGGTTCTTCAGAACACCAGCAATAACAACTAAGATGAGACCAGCATATGCTAGCTCATGTTGGAGGAACTGTGGTGCTGAGAATGCCAATCATACCCACATATTCTGGCTGTGTCCTGAATTAAGCCTCTTCTGGAAGGATGTTTTTGACGCTCTTAGAGAGGTTTTCAAACGTGATATTCCACAAACCTCTATTGTAACATTATTAGGAGCAATTCCTGAGGGTATAGAAGGAAGGGATGTGAAATATCTCCTAAACATTTTGCTTACAGCAGCGTTAAAATGTATAACCATCAGATGGCTAAAGCCAGATCATCCTACTTATAATGTATAGGGTTAAAAAAATATGGGACATTTACCAGATGGAGCAAATTACATACTCATTAAGACTTCAGAGACCTATTTTTATTAAGGGATGGAAACCTGTCATAGCTCTGCTAATACAATAAGTTTATAGCATTAGACTCCTGGTCAGGTACTTAACACATTCACGCCATCACACCATGCCATTTAATACCTAGAGTGGATCTCTCTATTTATTTATTTATGTAATTTATTTCCCTTTAAATTATTACTATTAAATATATGACCATTATTTTTTATTATATTAAATTATTTATCTTCCTTTCTTTTTTCTTTCCTTTTTTTTTCTCTTTTTCTCTCTCACATCAAATCGATGTAATTTATCCTATGTTCTAATTATTATTACTTTATTGTACTGCTTTATTACACAACTCCTGATGGTAAGTGTTAAGATGATGGGAAAATGCACATAAAGGGAAATGGATTTGTCATGTAACCATTGTGAAAAAATAAATAAAAATTAAGTTTAAAAACTAAGCTTTTAATGCATTTGAAGGAATTAGTGATTTTTATTAGTTTGTTTGTTTTGGTTTTTGTTGTGTTAGTTTTGGTTTTTGCATCATTGTGCTCTAACATATTTGTAATAACAACAACTTGTTGAAAAGACAATTTACTGATGTATCCATCAGTGTATCACAGATGAGCATTTCAGACCTAGTGCGATGACACATACAGAGGGAGACTCGCGAGTGAGCATTCAGGTCTGTGGAATACCCTGTAACCCTGTCATTAGATAAAACCATCTTGTGAATTTTGGAAATTATTACATAGATTTTTTTTCATTATTATTTTGACTTTTGGACTGTACATTGCTCTGTACATGAAATGCGCCTGCCACACACAGCTTGACTATGAAACAACTTCTTAAATTGGAATACGTATGACTCAAGAAAACAAGCTTTTAGAATTCAGTCTGAGAAAACTATCATTTACAAAGGTGCTTTACTTAGTTGCAGACAGAAGTCAACACTACACACTATCAGAGCCTCAGCAGGAAAACGGGCACCTGTCTCCCTCTCATTCACACAAGGAGAAAGAGAGAGAGAGAGAGAGAGAGAGAACTCTCCTTCTCCTCGGATTAATACAATATATCAAGTTTAAAAGATTAGTCAGTCACATCAATATCTCTCCTTCATCACATCCTCACTCCTCTCTCATGTCCTCAAGCTGTCAGTGTCTCAAACACTTGTTTCCTCTGACAGAGCCCGGTCCTTGATTTTTCTATCTTAATAAATTATAAAATAGATATGGCCAACTGTAAACACAGGTTGCATGCAGTCTAGTAATGAATAAGATATCTCGAGTAGACAATGGCCGTAGGTTAGCAAGCTGACTTGCCGCAAATGTAGAAAGCAGCTTATACAGCTGTTTCTGCAGGTAGCTAAAATTACCCCCTTGGCAGTGCGATCACATCACTGACATTATGATGTGCCTTTTTGTCCCCACAATTGCTGAGCTATGTAATCGTTTAAGCCACAACGCACCTCAGCCAATTACAAGATATTCCATCCAATGCTGTTTTCATTGCGAGGCGGTAGGGGACGGTATGATGCACTGATACATATCTGACAAAATTTTGTTACTCTCTGAAGAAGAGAGCAATTGAAAATGAGCAGCAGAAGAAGTTGATGGTGTTATCTGGCACGAAAGCATGGTGCTCAGCTAACCCTAACCCTTATATCGTGGAGAGCCGCGCCTGACGTGAACAGCCAGCCTGACTCCTCTCCAAGCGGGCTGCAGTTATGTGGCGCTGACCGCGGCCCCGAGCCTCCTGTCTGTCCCCCTCCAACAAGCGAGGGTTGTGATGGTGAGCTCTTGTGTGCAGCAGAGCAGAGAGAAAGACGTTTTTAAGTCTTTTTATGTTCAGCTCTCTGTAATTTTATTTCTTCACACTGAATCTTCATGTTTTTAAATGTAGTTTCTCTCCTCAGTCAGTGTTTTTTAGGGTCAGGTATCAGTTTTATTACACACAGTTGATGCCTGTCGGTCTGTGCTCGCTAATGAGCCTTGTTAACGGTTGCTTGCGCTCATGAAGCGCGTGCTGCTCATCTAGTGGGAGGAGCTGAGGACACAGAAAACCAAACTAACTCAGCTGAGGCTCAAAAATCAACCAGCTTTCTACCTACTGCAGCTTTAACTATAAAGAACTTACCTTTATTGTAAGAGACAAGACAGCAGTTGTGTAACTTCTTTGGCTGGGTCTCGTGGGTGTCTGCACAGGAGATGTACCAAGGTGATGCTCCAAATTCAAACTGTGAAAAATAAAAAATTAATATTTAACAAACTGGAAAAGTGGGAAAAGTGTATCAGCTATGGCTGCAACAAATAATTATTTTCATGATCAATTAATCTGTCATTTTCAAGATTGATCAGATATTAATTGATTTGTGGTTATGTCCTCAAAATGTCAGAAAATGGTTTAAAATTATCACTGTTATCCAAAGCCCAAGGTGATGTCTCAAATGTCATGTGCAAACACAAAAATGTTCAGTTTAACCTATAATTACTATATAATCATGAAAATGGGTTAGTGAGTGAATTAATTATTAAATACTAATCGATTACTTGTTGCAGCGACACATGGGCCGTATAACAGTATCATTGCTATAATGATATTTAAAATTGCAAAGCATGAAATAAAGAATACATCCAGAAAAAAATTACATACAAAAGCTAAACCACAATGTAAATTTCTGTTATTTAGTATACCTGATATGCATATATATAAATATATATATATATTTATATACTTTTGGCAGTCAAATTTGTTATAACAGTAGAAGAAGAAGCTTTTACTTCTGTACACAACTGTCAATAAAATAACACATCTGTCTCCCTCTCTCTTTCTCCCTCTCTCTCTGTCCGTGTGTGTGTGTGTGTGGAGGTAGTGCGGATCAGCTGTTACGAAGTTCAGTGCATGTGTGACAGGATATGATAGGGATCTTTTATGTTGTTCTGTGTTTTCCTACGTTCATGAAGGTGGCATACAGTTAGAGGCTGAGAAGCCTGTCAGTCATTGTGGTTCCCATGACGAGAGAGAGGGAGAGGGAGATACGTCATCACAGAGCATGCGCAGTAACGGTGCAGCTGCACAACAAACCGATCGGGAAAAAAATTAAATAAATAAATAAATATTTTTTAAAAAATTAATAAATTATTAATTAATTAAAAATATATTATTAATAATAATAAAGACTATATACACATCTAGACATAGGGTAAGGTGTTGTGCCACATATGGTCCGGGGCAACCGGGAGTGAATCCGGGGGAATCCGGGGGTGTTGGGGGCTGTAGGCAGGTCCCGTGCGGGTGGGCAGGGACCTGAGGCATTCCATAAATTTAAAGATGTTCCTTCAGAATGACGTGTTTATATGGATAAGTTTTATTCGGTTTAGGCTTTTAGACCGAATAAAACTGGAATATTTGTGTCCATGTAAACGCACCTACTGTGCCATTGCCCACAGGTGATTGGCCGAATCAACTGCAGTTTGACCAATCACCTGTGTGTAACAGCACAGTGAAATTTTAATGCTGAAAGGGCCTAAAACCTCATACAGAGACAATTACATGTGAAGCAGCTCAAGCTTTGAAATCATAAACAGTCTAAAAGACTGTCTGTCCCTCTGCCTGCCTGTCTGTCCCTCTGCCTGCCTGTCTGTCACTCTGCCTGCCTGTCTGTGTCTCTGCCTGCCTGTCTGTGTCTCTGCCTGCCTGTCTGTGTCTCTGCCTGCCTGTCTGTGTCTGTCTCTGTTTTTCTGTGTCCCACTATGACATTGTTGATTGTAGTCTTTTTTAACTGTTAATACATTCAAATTTGGATGTGCTTCCTGTTAGACTCATTCTTTAGGGCATTCAAATGTCACTGTGCTGTTACACACAGGAGATTGGCCAATTCAACCAACCTCAGCTTGGTCCTGTCCTCTGATTGGTGGATTCACCTACAGCTGTTTCTTGACAGTTAAAGCAATATTCCACTTTCCCAGAATAACCCACTCAGTATGTCCTCACCACTATGCTGATGTGATGATGGGTGAAGGTCTTCAGTTCACAAAACAATCCTGGAGTTTTAGGAGAAACAGGGTAGCAGCCTCATCCAGTACAATGGCAGTGAATGGTGACCACGGATAAAAAATTAAAAATAGCACACAAAACAAACACAAAATGTCTCCATCCTGCTTGTGTGGTGTAATCTAAGTATCATATCTCTTAATAGATGCACGTGTGGAAATATCACAAAATCGACGCCATGTTCACATCCTACCGGCTACATGCTACAGCTGATATTTCTGCTAAAAACATGGCATAAATGGCGTTTTTTGCGGTTAATCTTTAATGTTGCGGCTCGCGGACACTTGGATTACACCACACAAGCAGGATGGAGACATTTTGTGTTTGTTTTGTGTGCTATTTTTAACGTTTTATCCGTGGTCACCATTCACTGCCATTGTACTGGATGAGGCTGCTACCCTGTTTCTCCTAAAACTCCAGGATTGTTTTGTGAACTGAAGATCTTCACCCATCATCACATCAGCATAGTGGTGAGGACATATTGAGTGGATGATTATCTACTAGTGGAACATCACTTTAAAAGCTCATACAGAGAGAATTACACTTGAAGCAGCTTTTTTAATTAATTAACAGTTTAACAAGACTCTGTGTCTGTATCTTTCTGTGGGCTTCCTTTATTTCCTTCTTTCTTTCTCTTTTTTCAGCTTTTTAACAAAACTGAAACATTATTCTGCCATACACACTAACTTACACACCTTCTCATATATATACACACACACAGGCTGTTCCTTCTATCTGTAAGGGGACTTTTACTGACACACTCACCCATATACACACAGATGCACATACACACACAGGCAAACAGACTCACACGCTCATACACACACAAACACGCGTTATTTACGCGTTAGTTATGTTAGTTATGTTATATTACATTATGCTTCCAAAACGGACCAGACTCGACTTACAGAAATGGTATTTATAGCATCGCCATCGTCATCTTCATTCAAACGCGACGCAAAAGCAAAATAAAATTCTCAATACACGTCTTTGGTCATCTTTTCACTGTTCGGGTCTGGCTTGGTCGAAATAAACTCTTAATTAATCGTGGTATATGTAAAAATATCAGGAGGTGAGCAGAGGGAGGCTGCACATCAGGGGAGCAGCGGGTTGCTTCGGCGTTTGCAGTCAGAATAAATTCACATATAACTAACGCACCGAATTATAGATTTATTTCAACCAAACCTGAGCCGAACGGTGGAAAGGCGAGCAAAGACGTATCTGGTAGCTTTTATTTAGTTTGTGTTGCGCGTTTGAATGAACATTACAGTGAGAATGTTAAAAATACAATTTCTGTAAAGGGAGACTGGTTATTTTGGCGAGGTGGGTTTCTTCTTTAAAAAAAAGTTTCTCGTTCTGTATAGAGCCTTTTCATAATGTCAGAGACATCTCCAAAGTCTGTCATTTTCTAACATTAAGATAACGTAACTATTTGAACTGAGCAGAGCTGTCAGAGTAAGACAGAGGCGGCAGAGACGCACTGACGTTACAGTGCAGAAAAACAAACAAACACACGCGTCTGCAACAAAATACTGTGTTGTAGCCTTTGTCTATTAACTCAACTCACCTTAACAAGTTTAAAACGAAGAACATATTCCGAAAGGCCCGCCAACTGTCCATAACGCACATCAATACAACAGTCAGGAAAACGTGATGACACAGGTGATGTTAATTCACGCCCCCACGCACACACCTGTCTGCCTCTTTTGTCTAATTGACATACATCACGAATTCAGGTAGATTTTCATTTTGTGGCTGAGACATTTGAGTTTTCAGCTATCACAACAACTTAAGTAATCTTTTGTCATACTCACAGAATATGTTCAGTTTTTTCATGACTTTGTTAAATACTGGACTCTGATTGGTCAGTAACTGCATTCTGAGGTCGGTTAGTTCTAAATAGCAGACCGTTGCTATGGACACAGTTGTGATCATGGACCTGGAGGGACAATAAAATTATTGTTAAATTATCAAAATAATTTTGGAATTAATATTTTGTGTCAAATTATTTTTTGGTACAAAATATTGTACAATAATACAGCAAATATACAATAATGTGCAGTTAATATGTCACTATAAAATGTATAGTTTATATTTTATTATATTTTATTATGATAATGTTCAAGTGAGCAGGTCATTATTGTGAAATAAACCCTCCGCTTCACCTCAGGGTCCTGCTGTCTGGATTTATTTCACAATCACGACTTGCTCATTGCACGTTATCCTTTACATAACAAACAGGTAAAATCTCATTTCACAGTGTGAATGAATGAATGAATGCTTGATTTTGGTTTAAAAACAAAAAATAAAATCATATTTTTACAAAAGAATTTATCAGTGTACTTTAATATTTGAGTAAATTTCAGACTGTACTTTCTCACTTTTGCTGCAGAACGTTTTTGATCAGTACTTCCACTTTTACACAAGTATCTGTACCTGTAATAGCAGTAAAGGATGTGTGTAGTTTTGACTCCTGTTTTAAAACATAATGATCCAGATGTCAACATCAGGTATGAATGGAGCCTCTTAGACACACCATCAGTTATAGATGGTCTGAAGTGCATTCAGGGTGTGTTTAACTCCACATTGTCAGTTAAATGTTGCATAATTTGGATGGGAAAACACAGCGCAAGGCTTGTAATGAATCATGGGTGTGTTTTGGGTGTAACATGAATTGAACTAATAAAAGGATCATTTCCCTTTTAAGAGCAAGGTGCACCTGCCTCTGGCATTGATATTTAAATGCTGGATTCAGCAGGTTGGATAAGTTAATATGCTGAAATGACCCCGTGGTTAAACCACCAGTCCAGTGGGTCAGACTCACTGGACTGGTGATGCAGACACTGTGGTTTAACCTGCGGTGGGGTAATTAAAATTAACCTTCTGATTAATGACGACTGCAGGTGGTGAAATATGGTCAAGCTCTCCCCCACTGTATGTGTATTTACTCATGAGACATTATTTGATCAGTATCCCAAAGTCCAAGATGACGTCCTCAAATGTACACAACTTAAATATATTTAGTTTACTGTCAGAGAGGACAAAAA
>JAJHUR010083761.1:0-14539 GCA_027495735.1 Lutjanus campechanus | reverse complement strand
TGGTGAAAAGGAAAAAAAAAAAAAAAAAAAAAATCACATTTAATAAGCTGAAATCAGAGGATGTGGACATTTTTTCTTAAAAAATTATTTAACCCTCTGATACACCTTAAAAAACTTACACTAACACACCTTTACATATAAATGGGCACATGAAAATTGAAGCTGTAAAAAAATTTATGAATTATCATAATTTTGAGAAAGAAAAAAAAATGTAAAGCAATTTCTGCCCTAACCATACATATCAAATTATATATATATATATATATATATATATATATATATATATATATATATATATATTTCTATCTCTTCCTTTAATTGCCAGGTTTTTGTCATGATGCAACTCACATTTTTTTGGTCTAACAAACTGTTTATTTGATTTCTTTTCATTACAATTTATGCAAACGTTAATATTTGGTGTATACCTGGTGTATGTGAAAGATTGGCAGCAACATTTTTGCATTTTTATTTTATTTTGTATTTTTTTGCAGTGTCTAAAAGTGTCAGAAGTGTAGCACTAAAACACCTTCACACATAAATGTGCACATGAAAATTCAAGGCATAAAAACGTGAAGAATTATTTATTTTTTTTTAATTGTTCTTATCACATCAGACCTTGTGTGGGGAGCATATAGTGCCAGTACCTTTTATTGGAAAACATGTTTATTTGACCCCTGTGCCATATATGGTAAATGATGTCACAGACAAGTAAATCGCTCACATCACAAACTTTGAGGCGTTCGGCCTTAAATGAAACCAAGAAATAAGAATTTGCATGGTATATGCTTTTTTAGAGCAGGATCAAAAATAGTGGTTTGAATGGGTTTCAATGCGCACATTGTTGTGCGAAGGTGTGGGAGTGCTATACTTTTTGTTAACGTTGTTGACGACGGGTTTAAAATAAAGAAATCCATTAGAAAAAATTAGAACTCACAAAAATACACAACCTGATGCAATTATAAGCTCTTTGCACAAGAAATGGATGAGATATGTTAAAAATAAAATTAAAAAAAACGCAAATGTGTCAAGGTGTAACAGAGGGTTAAGTTATTTTAATTATTTATTTTTATTTATTTATTATTTTAAATGTTCCCATGTGTAATAATGTCATAGCAGCAAATATTGTTACATTTTTAACAGAATACGTTTTTAGAAGTCAGGATTTATAGGACTGATTTACTTTAAACAGATATGACACAGTATGAAGTTTGACTGTGTGTAGAACACAGAATATTAATTATCATAAGATCCTGATTCTTCAGATTTAAACAATCAGTGAAATTAACGCTGTTGAACGTCATGCGAAATGCTCTTTTTAAAGTTATTTTTTTGGCCATTTTGTGCCTTTATTGATAGGACAGCTGGAGAGTGGACAGGAAACGGGGCAGAGAGGGGATGACACGCAGCAAAGGGCCGAGGGCGGGAGTCGAACCAGCGGCCGCTGCAGAGAACTAACAGCCTCAGTACATGGGACGGGTGCTCTACCAACTGAGCTAAACCTCCGCCCCACTTCATCATATTTCACCCTCCTGTAATCATTTATTATTGATCAGAATATTGATTTGTATAACCTGTGGATTAACTGCAGTTGTGAACCCTCCTGTCTCATTTTACTGTCAGAATAATCAGGGAAACCACTTACTTCAGACCAGGTTTGTGTTGGTCAGTGGATCAATAATTTTCTGCTGCCCCGAGATAAAAGATGTAACAACAATACACCTGACAACACCTCATTTTAACACCAACACACCCATTGGCACACAGATGGAAGCTGGTACATTTACTACTTACACATGAGCAAGAAAATCAGACATCCCGAACATCTGTTAAAATGTCTTCCTCAAATGTCCTGGGTTGTTTTCCTGCAGTTAAAGCTAACTGCTAACTGTGTGAAGCTAGAGGCTGTTTGTTAATTTCATGTGTTCATACGTCATAATCATCATCAAACATTTATTGAAGAATATGATGGTTTCCCTCATTTACAATGATGTTGAGTTACAGAAGTTAAAATAAAAAGGACAAAACTCAGGTGGGAATTAGATAAAAACTGAGTTTTTAAGTTTGAACTCACAAGATTGTTACAGGATTAATTAACTGATTAATCAGGAAAATTATTGTCAAATTAATAAACAATGGTAGTAATCAGTTATGGCTCTAGTTAACAATGTAGTCAAATTTATATTTCTAATAATTAATTTGTTTATGGTAAAGAATATCCCCCTGATACCAAACAGGAGTACAACTTCAACATGTGTGTCTGTGTGTTTAGGTGATCCTCATGGGTCTGGACTCTTCTGGGAAGTCCACTCTGCTGGCCAGACTGCTGACAGGACAGGTGAGACTGTTCTGGACAGGTAGATAATAGCAGGACCTATAAAACAGGTCTAGACAGGTAGATACTGAGAGGACAGGTGATTCTGGTCTGAAAACATAGATCCAGTAAGTTGGACATTGTCAGGTAGATATCACAGTTTGATTCTCTGTAAACTTCCAGGTGATGGAAACATCACCAACCATTGGATTCAATGTGGGGAATTTGGATCTGGACAAGAAGACGTCTCTGACTGTGTGGGACGTTGGAGGACAGAAGAGCATGAGACCAAACTGGAGGTAAATATAAACCACATCCCGCCTAAAATAAACTGACAGACTCTGACGGAGCGGCTGTGGGCAGCGCGCGCACACACAGACACACACACTCCGTCACCTCCCCGTCTTCGCTAAGTAATTAAAATATCCTGCAGTTTTCCCTCTTTCCTCCCCCGTTTGTGTAGCGCGGTCGACAGTGCACACTTGGTAGTTCTACCTTTGTTTAAGCAAACACTCACACAGTCATTGTGTCGCTCACCGTGTGGAAACGTGTTGCACGTTCATCCTGCTGTCTGAGTTTGTTTGGCCAAACAGGGGCGGAACCGATTGCTTGGTTAAATAGTTTGTCCTCGCGCGTTTCTGTGATCATGTGACCTGCATCGTTACGTTTCCTGTTTGTAAAATACTTTTTCGTGTAAATAACTTGTGATGTTAAAAGGGAACATTTATGAAAAAAAACAATATTTTTGGTAAATATATATTTGGAGTTTAGGAGGCCGTAAATGATGTATCTGGTTAATTTTTTTTATTTTTATTATTATTATTATTATTATTATTATTATGTGTATACCAAGCCTAGTGGGAGGGGCAACTGGTTTAAAGGGGGCTGCTTTGGCCTCAATTAGTCCGTTTTGAATTGATTACAGAGAAGGTAACATCTGCCTGACTGTGTGCTGGAATTTGAGTTATTGAATAACTCTTTTTGTGACATTTTGAAATTTATAGCATTTTTTTCGCTTGTTTTTCATCTATTTTTGTAAATATTACTGTTTGCACCTTGAGGGGGGGCAGCAAATAAATCACACCATCAAAATATTTCTCCGACTACACCTGTGTTTTTCCCACTCTTTGAATAAACTGAAGTATGACACAGAACCATGACACAGAACAACAGGCAGGACTCTGTCTTCTTTGTCTGCAGATACTACCTGGATGACTGTAAGGCTCTGGTCTTTGTGGTGGACAGCAGTGATCCAAGCCGGATTCCAGAGGCCCAGAAGGCCCTGAAGAAGGTCCTGAGTGATGAAAAGTTACGAGGAATCCCACTGATGGTTCTGGCCAACAAGAAGGATCTGCCTAACTCCATGACCATACGAGAGGTACCAAACCCTGACCACCTGATCCCCAAGAACCAGAAACAGAGTCCTCTTACAGCTGATCCATGTTCTCCTCATAAAGGAAACCAGTTCAACTTACAACTATGATTCCAAAAAAGTTGGGATGTTATGTGAAACGTTAGTAAAAACCAAATGGCATGACTTACAAAAATGTTCGACCTATATTTAGCTGAATACAGTACAAAGACACAACACTTAATGTCCAAACTGATAAACTTATTGATTTATATAAATAAATGTTGTGACAGCAGCATGTTTCTCTTTGTGATCCATCAGCTGTTCTTTAACTCTCAGTCAGTGTTTGTTAAAGTTTTAAAGTGAAATTCTTTCTCATTCTTACTTGATAAACGACTTCAGCTGCTCAACAGTCCTGTTTGGTCTCTGTTGTCGTATCACACATGTTCACTGGGAGACAGGTCTGGACTGCAGGCAGGTCAGTCTAGCACCTGAACTCTTTTACTATGAAGACACACTGTTGGAACACGTCCACAGTGTGTCTCTGCATTGCATGGTCGAGTATTAACTTACATTTGTAGCTGCAGAAACAAACTGTGTTTACTGACAACCATTTTCCAAAGTGTTCCTGAGCCCATTTAGCCCACTCCTTTATACAATGATGTGGGTTTTGCATGCAGTGCTGTCTGAGGGGTCAAAGGTCACAGACATTCAATGTTGATTTTCAGTTTTGTCCCTTATGTGCAGAGATTTATCTGACTTCTCTGCATCTTGTAATATTATGGATTATAGATGGTGAAATCTCTACATTCCTGCAGTTTTATGTTGACAAACATTCTTCTTCAACTGTTGGACTGTTTTGTTGTTTTGTTTTCTTGCTCCTGTCACAACTTGTTTGAAATGTGTTACAGGCATAAAATTCAGAATGAGAGTATATTTACAAAAAACAATAGTTTGTCAGTTTGCATATTAAATACTGTGTACTGTATTCAATTGAATATCTGTCAAAACAGTTGATTTTTGTTAACCTGGAAAGGCCATCTCTCAACAGAGGAGGTGGTCTAAGACATAATTTATCTGCTACATACAATGCAGTTTTAAAAACACTCCCCAGACAGTTTGATACCCACCTGAAATCATGTGACTCCAATAAGTCACATGGTGGCAGGGCCCTTAATGACCCTCATTCACACCTCCCCCCCAGGTGAAACTCAAGGTCCACACAATGGAAGGGGGGCAATTGAGACACATGCCCCCTCTAGGTGTTAACGACCACACAGTGGTTTAATACCTGAACTCCCAAGCCAGTCAGTCAGAACTGAAGAAGCCTCTTGGATGAGAGGCGAACAGTCTTCAAGAACTCTATGAAGTCCAGTTGCCTACATACCATGACCTGGATGACTGAGAACCTACACAGACATCTGTCAAAATGGTTTTGTAAATAATTGCATTCTGTTCATTTCCATTTTGCACAACATCCCAACTGTTTTGGAGTTGGGGTTGTACTTGCAGTGTAAAATTATCTTATTTTGTTTGAATATTTCTGCATACTAGGGTCCATAAGAAGTTTTGAATATCACAAACTAGGACTGACTGGAAAACTGAGATTCTTGTAACTTTAATGAGTCCAATTGTGTGAATCTGATTATGTTACTTTCTATGGTAACCATTTAATTACACTGAGAACATTTAAGAAACTTGAGCTCACTGTTTAAAATGACTTATGAAATGTCACAACGTGAATATTTTGGACTATTTTTGTTCATTTTTTTATTAATTTTCCAATTTGTATAAATTGTACCAACCCAAAAACTGCTACAACAACTTATGGGACATGATAGAGCAATATCGGGATGGACATTGTATACTTCCTTCATAATGATCTAATACATGATACACTGTAAATCCTTGAAGAAAGAAAACACAATATTTATTCCAAATGTATGACTGCGGGAGCAACAGAAACTTTTACATGGATAGAACCGTTTCCTCTTTTTCTCCTCACCATCTTCTCTTCTTTCTCCTCCTCAGATCTCCACCCAGCTGGAGCTGCCCAGTCACTCTGAGCGTTTGTGGGAGATTCAGGCCTGTAGTGCTCTAAAGGGACTTGGTCTCCAACAGGCCTTCATGTCTGTCCACAAGCTGATGAAGAGGAGCTGAGAGGAGGAAGAAGAGGAGCTGAGAGCAGGAGGAGGAAAGAGGTGGTGAAGTAAAGGAGACAGTAAAAACTATAGTTATTTATAGTCAAAGAAATAAAAATGTAATAAAAGGTCTGTCTGCTTTGCTGTCAGATTTTATTTGTGATAAAAGCTGTGATTTGTATTAAAGATATTCTTTATTCTCTTGCACAACATAGTGTAACTTATACCCATGTTATGGGCTGCACATCCTTTTACTTCCTTACTTAATGATTTTTCATCCTTAAGTTAGTTGCTTTACTTTTCACAGTTATTGTAGTGCATATTGCTAATAGTATTTACTATTAATTTCTCATATAGTTCTTTGATCATCATAGTCACCTCAGTGTCTCAGATAACAGTTAACAATGTTAGCTAGCTAGCTTGCTAACATTGTCATTTTCATTTAAACTGGACGGAAACAAAATAAAACTCTCTTGGTTCATCTTTCCACTGCTCAACAATCACCAACTCTGGTTTGGTTGAAATAAACGCTTAATTCACAGAGTTAGATGTGAAAATATCAGGCGAGGCATGAGAAGGAGGTCAGATACCAGAGAAGCA
Organism: Lutjanus campechanus; assembly: GCA_027495735.1. Classification (NCBI taxonomy): domain Eukaryota; kingdom Metazoa; phylum Chordata; class Actinopteri; order Lutjaniformes; family Lutjanidae; genus Lutjanus; species Lutjanus campechanus. The sequence goes on along the minus strand of JAJHUR010083761.1, from coordinate 8,136 downwards.
GTGGGGACACAACATCGTGTAGAGCCAGACATTTTTCACATCTACAGGACTTTTCACACTCCATATCCTTAGTCCTGAAATAAGAGTTTACCTCGGGATAACTTGGTCCTCTTTCACAAACACCTTGTTAGGCCAGGGCCTAACGCAGGAATGTACATTTCACACTTGCACTTTTTAGCCCCAGGTTTAGTCCATTTTCATGGGATAACCCCACAGACTTGGGTCTTTTCCAGCCCACTTTGGCATGTGAAAGCTTTATTACCCTGAAGCTACCAGCTGAAACACCTGTAACAAACAGTAACAGAAACAAATGTGTAAAATCATCTGTGGTGTTTAATAATTCAACAGCATACAAAGAAAGAAACAAACTGAAGGTAATTCTCTGAGTGTAGAAACTACTGCTGAAGTCTATACTTAAAGGTCCTTTAACACATCATATTAGCAGAAACAAACCTACACAGGTGAGCTGTTTATCCACTGATGGAAATCAGACTTTAAATGGTCATCAGTTAAATGAATCTTTACCTGAGAGTCTCCAGAGTACAGTTTGGACTCTTCAGTCCAACAGACACCAGCTTCACTCCTGAATCCTGCAGGTTGTTGTTACTCAGGTCCAGCTCTCTCAGACTAGAGGACTGTGAGCTGAGAACTGAGGACAGAGCGTCACAGGTTCTCTCTGACAGGTTACAGTCACTCAGCCTGAAGAGGAAATAATGAAACAGGCTTCAATGTTAATACTTTTTATTAATTTGCCAGGTCAGGTAAGTATATACACACACAGAGATATATATGAATGTATGTCACTTTGGATTAAAGTGTCTGCTACATGAAATAGTAAATTTTAAATTTTCAGTGTTGTACATGAGAAGAAAATTATCATAAAAAACCATGAAGCCATAATAAGTTTCATGATTTCAGAAGAGAAATCAGAACCCAGAGGATTGTACTATGAAGTGAGATGAATGTGTTAGTGAGGTATGTTGAGTTTTCAGAGTTTTCAGTGTCATGAAGGTGGCTCTGTTTTAACCTGCCTACATCATCATCATCACTTTGATTTGGTCAAAAGCTAAAGTGATTTCCACAGACAGCATCATGTTTAAATACTCTTAATTCTTTAATGTGCAGCTGACATGTTAAATTTAAAAGGCAGACATTAAGAGCATGTTTAATAAATTAGTCATTTTCTGACAGCATGTGTCTCCTGCTTTATTTGCAGCTGTTGCTTTTTGCTGTAATATGTTTTTCATATTCTCTATAACTCTGTATTATAACACAAAAACACCTTGTTTTATATGGGCCTGAAGAAGAAAGCCTGAGATAATAAAACAAGTTGATAACCATCATTATGATCCCTGTTATCTCTGACCTGGGTTGGAGCCAGAGGTCATATTTAATGTCCCACAATATGAGAGTCTGAATAAAAACAAAATACATCTGTAATAATTTCATATCCTGACAGGAGAGATTCAGGAACCACGATGAGAGTCTTTTTGTTAAAAGGACCCAGAGAAAATGTTTATCTTTTTTAAATTGAGACAATCTTTTACTTGAGAGTTTTCACTTTACAGTTTGGACTCTTCAGTCCATCAGACACCATTATATTTACGCATTATATCACATCTCATCATGCATTATTTGTATTATCTGTAGATCCTGTTCATGACACTACAAAGTAAACAGCAGGTATTTTCCCTGATTAGTTCATTAAGTGTGTGACAGTGATTCTGCAGTAATAATCTCTGAATCATCACTGAACCAGACGACTTTTCACCCTGTTTGTCATTTTTCACAACATGTGGCGATTTACAGTTTAATAATACTAATAATGTTTGGGGTGGAGGTTTAGCTCAGTTGGTAGAGCATCCGCCCCATGTACTGAGGCTGTTAGTCCTCTGCAGCGGCCGCTAGTTCAATTCCCGCCTTCGGCCCTTTGCTGCGTGTCATCCCCTCTCTCTCTGCCCCATTTCCTGTCCACTCTTCAGCTGCACTATCCAATAAAGGCACAAAATGGCCAAAAAAATAACTTAAAAAAAATATATATAATCATAATACTAATAATGTTTATAATCAGTTATTTCTTCATGAGCTCTTTGTGAAACCAAAGGACATAAAGATTCAATCAGAATGATTAAAATGCTGCAGAAACTTCTGTCAGTCAGATTTAATTTCCCTGCGTGTGTCCTGATGATGCAGGATGACAACAGCCAAACTGTCCAATCAACATCACTCATCACAATAAAAGACTTCTGTGTAGGCTACACCGGTGTATCCTCACTCTGAGCTCCTCCTGAAGCCTCCTCTCTCCTCTCTCCTCGTCTCCTCCAGGTGCATTTAAGCAAATGGAAGATCCTTCATCATGGTAGAGGGGAAACAACTTCCAAAAAGAGGAAGAGGAGACGAGGAGGCAGAATTAAATGTAGGGTGCTTTTCATTACCCTGAATTTTGCCTCCTCTCTCCTCCGCCATCATGAAACTTCTTCCAGTTGCTTAAATGTACCTGGAGGAGACGAGCAGACGAGGAGCAGGGATACATGAGAGCAACCTTCACAAAGTCTTTTCACCAGTCATCACACCCCCTTATTCACTGATTGGATGCTGCATCTGATCAGACTGATCTGACGGATCAGAACATGATTGGAGTTTAATAGCAGAGTGAAGACAAATAACAGATTAAAGTATTTCATAGTTTTATATTTAATTTATTTAATTTATTTAATCATTTCCCATTCACTTAAAATCCCAGATAATTGCAGGTCTGTGATGCTCAGGTGAGTATATATGTATATGTATATACAAATATTCCATGTTTGTGTCCTGATTGATCAATTCAGACTCACCGTCTTGTTTGGAGACACTTGCTGAGTTACCTGCTGTTACTTTTGTTCCTGCTGCCAGGATGCTGAGGGACTCTGCTGATTACCTGATGGGCTGCAGGTGTGTGTGACCACTGTCAGGTGCTCAGTGGCTGCAGTACCTGAATTGGCTAAAACACTCCTTCTATCACCTCCCCCAACCTGAGTTTGTGGATCCACCCCCTCTGCTCTGTTTCCCCTGGTTTGCTGCAATGGACATCAACCTTTAAATAATGACATATATATTTATTTACAGATAGTTACATAATAAGTTTACATATATTTGTTTGAAATCAGAAAAGATACTTAAACACGAGTTATTTTCCCGTTATTTTGTTAATTTGCAGAAAAAGTCTGTAGTTTTACAGTTTTGTATGTTTTCTGGACATTCAAGTTCTTTTCTGTAAAACGAGTGTTTTTGGTTGAAAGTAAGTGAAGAAATGTGCAGACAGACTGACAAGTTTCAGCTGAAACTCTGGACTGAGTAAGTGATGAGGTGCGTTTGATTTCTTCACAGGCTCCAGGTCGAAAATAGAAGTGACTGATAAGAGAGATTAGAAAACCAGCTGCACATGAAATGTAGGTCACAGTTTGAACACAGACAGACTTTAGTTTCCTTCAACAATACATGTTTTATTTATTTTTTTTCTTTCACAGATATATTTATGAATTCCAGCAGGCGTCCACTGTGCTGCTTTATTTATATTTAACAATCTGTAACATGGTCACAGAGATTTACTGCAGTACAAGTACAGATACTTGTGATAAAGTACTTATTCAATTTGTTTACTGCATTAAAAGTAAAAAGTCATCCTCTGAAGGACATTTCATTATATCTTTTTTATTATTAAAACTAATCAATAATTCCCCTGAAATGCATTAAAACTAAAGTAAAAAGCATGTTTTGAAAATGTGAGGAGCAGAAATATGTGTGTTTAAATGTAGGGAGTAAAAGTAAAAAGTACCTGAGTAAAGTACAGACACCTGAACACTCCACTGAAATACAGTAACAAATTATTTGTACTTAGTTACTTCCCATTTCTGTGTGACACAAACACACTGTGAGAGTCAACGTGATCCTCTGAGTCTCGTGCAAATTTGTCACCATGTCAACATACAGCAGAGGTGACGAGGTTCATATATATATATATATATATATATATATATATATATATATATATATATATATATATACATGTGTCTGAAATATGAGACTGCAGCCCTGACTGAAAACAACCAAACACATGGTGTCATAACTTCAAACTGCAGACATGAAACAACACAACATACAAAACCAAAAGACAAGATAATAAAGGACAAAATAAGACACAACATGACACAACTCTGTAAGGTTCATCGGAGTGAGACCAGACAACACACAACGCGACATAAATGGACTCAGGACGCAACAAAATAAAACAAGACATGGTGCAACACAGCAAGACATGACAAGACAAAATAAGACTTCACTGATCTCCAGGTTGTGACAGGAGCAACAAAAGACTGTGAAAGTAGTCGAATGTTCCAAAAGCAGCTGTTTGGAACATTCCACAGGTGAACAGGTGAGCTGCTAACAGGTGACAGGATCATGATTGGGTATTAAAGGGGCATCCTGGAAAGACTCTGTGGTTCACCAGCATGGATGGGGTGAGATTCACCACTTTGTGAAAAACTGCAAACAGTCCAACAGTTTAAGAACGTTTGTCAACACAAACCTGCAGGAATTTATAGATTTCACCATCTACAATCCAGAATATCATGAAAAGATTCAGAGAATCAGAGAAATCTCTGCACGTAAGGACTGAAAGCCAACACTGAATGTCTGTGACCTTTGACCCCTCAGGCAGACATACATAAACATATACATCAAAGCAGACAGAATGAGGCTTTCATCAGACATATATATATATATATACAGTATATAAACATACATATGTCTGATGAAAGCCTCGTTCTGTCTGGTGTGGTTGCTGATCCAGTTTAAGTCGATGATCTCAGTGACAGTTATTTCTGAAGGCGACTCAGCGGTCAGTCAGGATATTAATACAGTACAGTGTCATGATTCAGCACATATGAATTAAATTTATTTTCTATGTATGTGTGCCCTTTAATGTCTGCAGTAACAGAGTTCCCTCTTGGGATCACTTGATGTTATCTTGGTGTCTGACAGTTTTTTAGTGTCTGTAACTGACTGCGAAGCATTCACTGACTCAGCTCAGGTCATATTTAGGATAGCCTGCTGCTGGATTTTATCTGTGGCACTGTTCACACTTCATACTCTTATCAAACTGTGAGTGAGAGTGATATGATTCACGTCAACCTCTTCGTCCTGATAACAGCCTCCAAGCATGCATCAGTCCAGGGGGTCACTGTCAGAAACATGACCCCCACCCCCCAGAAAACCCCTGTTGAACGGAGCTATTCCCGTCCTCTCACCACTCTGTGAAAACAGCCTCCATTTACAGCAATAGACAGCTAAGTAAGGCCAAGAGGCATTCACTGGCGCTGGTAAATATAGGACAACATGTGCATGGCTAAATACAGACTCTGTTTGAGGCTGGGAGAGTCCCTGATAAATGACAAGGACAATACAGAGACTGAAATAAAACTTAAGTCACACCTTTAACAAGTTACAACACCGTCTGAAATAAGTGCAGAGTTTGAAGCTCACATTTTCATGTTTTTTTCTTTTTCATGTTTTTTTATGCAGATGGGAGACAAAAGACAAGGACAATACAGAGTTAACAATCAAATTAAACTTTATTCACACCATCTAAAGACATCAAAGTTACAGCAGAGTCTGAAATCAAGTGCACAATTTGCAGTTCAAGTTTTCAGTTGTACAGTGACAAAGACAAGACAAATAATAAATTAAGTCCTTCTGCTCCAGACTTTGTCGAGACAAGAAAGACAAGTGACAAAAACATCCAAATAGAAAAGTATAAAAAGTCAAATACAACATGTTTCATTTTGTATGAGTAAAAAACATCCCAACAGATTGCACGTCTCCTCAAGTCTTATGTGACTGTGGATCCTTTCAGTGTCCAGCGTCCTGCTTGTCCTCCTCACCACCTCGTCTGAAGTCCATGGCGGCGAGCAGGGCTTCTGCCTCCGCCGTGTCCACGACCAGGTGCTCCATGCTCTCGTAGCCTGGCTCGGGTCTCTTCAGTTGGGTCGCACAAGCCACCTGCTGGGCCTCATCCTGTAGCTGCTTGGCAGTGAGCAGGAAGTGCGCAGCACTGCAGGATGCCATGTTTTGCGACAGTTTCTCCTGCAGCTGGTTGCTGAGCTCCAGCTGCTGCTGGTACTGTGCCGCCAGCATTCTGAGCGTGCTCACCTTCTCCTGCTCCACCCTACCAATCTGCTCCAGCAACTCGCCTTTACGCTCCTCCAGAACAGCATACAGCAGGTCGCAGCTCTCGCCCAGACGCCTCTTCTTCAGCTCTGCATTCTCCTGGATCAGCTTACATGTGTCATCCATCTGCGCCATGACGGCCTGGATACAGCTGTTTCCAGCGGCGAGCAGCTCCACAGCAGAACGCAGCTCGTTCTTTTGGCTCTGGTAGACGGCGTGCAGCGGCGACACCTCACAGTCTTTGTGCTGGCCGAACACCTTGCACATGGAGCAGGTGGGTGTTTGGCAGGTGACACAGTAGATGTTGATGCGTTCATCCTCATGCTCTTTGCACTTCGGCTCCTTGGTGTCTTTGTCCTTCAGAGGGACATCCTCGCTGTCGCCCCCCCGGCTCTCCTGCTGCTGCTTGTAGATGTCGATGATGTTCTCCACCAGCAGGTTCCTCTGTAGCCCATACACGCCATGCCGGTCCAGAACAACCTCAAAGCGGCAGGTGGGGCAGCGGAAGGTTCCCCCGGAGAAGTGGTAGGGGTTCTTGGACTCATAGAGGTCGTTGGCACAGCCACGGCACAGATTGTGCTGACATGGGAGGATGACCACGGGCTTGGTGAACATGTCGAGGCAGATCGGACAGCTGAGCTGCTTCTCCAGACTCTCCATGGCACTGACAGGACGCACCAGCTGGCCTGTCTGGATGTCCATCTTCTTCTTCTTTTTCTTCTTCTTCTTCTTCTTCTTCTCTCTGAATCTCTCTCTGTGTCTCTTCTTCTGTGCTTTATTTCAGACTGCTGTTGTCTGAAGCCCTTTATACCCCTGAGGGACAGACACCCGACCCCCCCGGCTGGCTGTTTGTCACACTGATTCGGAGAAAATAGACTCCCAGCAGCCCCTCCTGCTGCGGCACATGCCTTACTGAGGATCACCCCACCACCACCACCACTCTGCCACCGCACGGGCCTGTCCTGTGAGAGCAACTCCCCTGACCCCCTCCCAGGGAAGGCAACTGTCTAACCAAACCAAAACAGGACAAACATTATATAAATAAACATATAAACAAATAACATAAACATGCAAACATACACAGAGACAAACAGAAACAATCTAAAGAGTGAGCCGTAAACAAATACACAAACTTTCATGTTTGTGTCTCAAAGTGAAAGAGAAAAAAATAAAATATGAGAAACATTTGATTATTCATCTTTTCTGTGTTAACAAATTCAGAACTTCAAACTGTGAGAGAGTCTGCTCGGCCTTTGACCTCAAACAGTCCCCCTGTGAGGGTGTGTATGTCTGTGTGTGTCTATGTGTTTTAGTGTGTGTTACACAATAGCAGCAGTGTGTCCTGTAAACAGGCAGTCATGTGGAAAGCAGCAGCAACTTGTGCAACAAACAGCTGCAGCTTCATGGAAAACTGCAACAAGTCAGTGAGTCCACAACATCTGAACAACACGTACAACAACGTCTGAGCATGTTCAACATCTGAACAACACGTTGAACGTCTGAGCAACATGTTCAACAACGTCTGAACAACACGTACAACAACGTCTGAGCAACATGTTCAACAACATCTGAGCAACATGTTCAACAATGTCTGAGCAACATGTTCAACAACGTCTGAGCAACATGTTCAACAATGTCTGAGCAACATGTTCAACAATGTCTGAGCAACATGTTCAACATCTGAACAACACGTTCAACGTCTGAGCAACATGTTCAACAACGTCTGAACAACACGTACAACAACGTCTGAGCAACATGTTCAACAACATCTGAACATGTTCAACGTCTGAGCAACACGTTCAACAACGTCTGAGCAACACGTTCAACAACGTCTGAGCAACACGTTCAACAACGTCTGAGCAACATGTTCAACAACGTCTGAGCAACATGTTCAACAACTCTGAACATGTTCAACAACTCTGCACAACA
>JAJHUR010083759.1:15540-34645 GCA_027495735.1 Lutjanus campechanus | reverse complement strand
TAGTGTCCTGTTTGTAAGTTTAGGCCACCATTAAAAAACTGTAGCATTTTACTTCATGTAGCCCTCCACTGCTTTATTCTCAGAGGGAGAAGAGTCGGTTTTCCGGGCTTTATTAGGCCACATTAAAGTGAATTAGACGGAACTTTTATGATCCCAGTGGGGAAGTTGGACAGATGGGACACATGGTAGTTGGGAATCACTCCGTGCAGTGAAACAGGATTCATGAACGAGGAGTTTGGAGACAGAGACGGCACCCCGGCGCTGCGTCCCGGGTCGAAGTGTTCAAAGGTGAGACAAGAAGGGAAAGTCTTGGAGAGGAGCGAGGAGAGCGCGGGTATGATGCTGCTCACAGGTGGGATGCTGGGACCAGTGTGTGAGCTTCTTATGCCCAGGTCGTAGTACAAATCAGGACCCATCATTCTGTGGGCTCCGACCAGAGGAAACACGGGCACCGCGCTACGCTCCTGTGCCCTGGAGTCCTTCAGCGCTCCCAGATAGAAATGCTGCCTCTTGAAGCGTTTTCTCCGCCTAAGAAAACTCCCGTTTTCAAACATATCGGCGGACATGGGATCCAGAGTCCAGTAATTTCCCTTCCCAGGATTCCCGGGCTCCCGGGGCATCTTGACAAAGCAGTCATTTAAAGACAAGTTGTGTCGGATTGAGTTCTGCCACGCAGGGAACTTCTCCCGGTAGTACGCAAAGCGCTGGCTGATAAAGTCACAAATCTCACTGAGGGTCAGTCTCTTTTTCGGGCTCTGCAGGATGGCCATGGTGATGAGAGCGATGTATGAGTACGGGGGCTTCACCGAGGAGCTTCTCCCGCCTGGCCCGTCCTGCAGCCGGACAGTAAAGCCTCCCTCCTCCCGGTTTGCAGGGGTGGAGGGCGCACTTTGCTCAAAGTCTGCATTACTCTCACTAAACACCGAGAAACCTGTGTTCTTTACGTCTTCTTCACCACAGTCTGTCTGTGCCTCCACGTCGATGTCCGTCTCGTCCATGAGTTTACTGTCCAAGGTCATGGTCCAGAGTGTCCGGTGGCACGGCGGCCCCAGCAGGCGAGGTCAGTGCCTGTCTGGGACAGAACAGACCCCCGTCTCCTCTTTCATTCACAAAAAAATCTGCGCATCTGACTGCATCTTTGACTTTTAGCCTCCCACTCCAAACTCTCTCCTCCTCCTCCTGCAGTTTGTCTTCATCAAACAGATGCAAACCTGAAGCCAGAGCTCTGAATAAAACTTTCACATTATGAATGGGTACAGTATAGATCTGTATAATCAATCTAAATGGCAATACAGCCTAGTGCAAGATCTAATGCAGAAGCTGCAATATTTTGACAAAACAGCATAATAATGAAGTATTGTAGTGCTGCAGAGATGTCTTGGCCCACAAATCTTGTTCTCCAGATGTAAGAAAACATGTTTGTTTGGCACAGACCCCAAAAAATCACCATCACGATTTAATAGTTTTTTAAATAGTTTTTTCAGTGAAAATGAGATTATGACGCAAAAATGATCAATCCAACCAATCGTGAATCATATCACAGTTGTAACATTTGACAAAAATAATCACAATTAGATTTTTCTTTTCTTTTTTACGATATCAGCTAGTGCAGTATAGCCTAATTATGAATATTGTTGTTACTGAGCACATGGTTGTCCACTCATTGTCCACTCGTTTCAAACACATCGAGATGAAAGTCAATCTACAGGCTCATGTTTTTACTGGTAAAAATGACTGGGTCTGGATTTCTTTTTCATGCAAAAGACACAAAATACAGACGTATAAATCTTTACAATGCTAGATCCCTTCATTTATATCTTATATATGTTGTATCTTATTTATTTCATATATTTTATTGTAAGGTTACTCTATCTAAATTACTCCCACCACGTATTGACTGGTGAAGAGTAAGCAATTATTAAGTCTTGCATTCAAAATCTAAATTAAAGGCATATAATGTAACATTTTTCTAAAAAGTGTAGAAAGTAGCCCCATATAAACATAATCACTTTCTGCCATCACTAATAATGACCCACTAAAAGTATGTGGTGGTGTCTGAAACTGAAGACAGCCTGCCCCTCTGCCTGTATTTCTCATTACTTGCTGTGCTCAGGACGCTTTACCAGCACAAAACATCGGTATTTGACATCCAGAGAATGAGACACAACAATGAACAGATTTTCTGGTGCGTTTATGAACAGCTCGGGCAAATCTTATTGATTCTACCTTTAATGTTTTATTGTTGGCCTGTTGTAGTTTACCGTCTCAACAGTTACTTCCAGTGTGTATTGGTTATAGTGAAATAAGTATTCAGACCCTTTACTTATGTAAAAGTAGCAACACCACACTGTAAAAACACTCAGATATTTACTATGTCCTACATTCAAAATTCAGCTTAAAAATAAGTAATATAATCCAGAATGTTCCTCAACAGTCTGTTTCAAATAATATATAGGCTACTATTATTGGATTAGCCTATTCATGCATGAACTTGTTAGCAACTACTTGGTGTATTTGGCCAATGTGGAGAGACTTTTAACTACTTTATATACTTGGCTTACTTAATCTAGAGCAATTAATCATATTTTGCAAGGTGATCATGTTTTATATGATAAAAAAAGACTACTCTGCATAGCTGCCAAATAAATTAAGTCGAATTAAAAAGTACAATGTTTGCCTCTGAAATGTGGTAGAGATATAAAGTATCCCAGCCCCTGAGTAAATGTACTTAGTTACTCTCCATCCCTGTTCATTATGTTTTACAGTTGATGTCTGAATGATCGCAGCAGGTGAGGCTGTTCTGGACTGAAATATAAAAATGAAGTAAGCACATTCATTTTATTGAGCTTGTTTCTATCATTTTATGTTCTTGGCTTTAAACAAGGCTCATTTCCTTCAGTGTTCCTCTCTGCCGGATGGTTTGGCACATGGTGAGAGAGGCGGCTCTCTCTGTTTCAAATAAGAGGAAGACGTAATCCTTTTTGAAATAATAGCTGCACTGTATCAATCTGTGTGAGGCCACCCACTTGGCAAATGGGCCTGGACTGCAGGGTGGGCTGAGGAAACTGTGGGAAGTCTCATTAATGAACAATTCTTCCTTGTACCTCTCCATATAGTTTTTAATGTGATATGTGTACCATTCTGAAACTATTATACCATTTAATAGTCAATGCATTTTAGTAGAGGATTATATCAAGTTCAGACCTTTCTTATGCACCTAAAAAAGAACCAGGAAACAATCTGGATGGTTCATACTGAATTTATTAGACCCATACAAGCTCACACAAAATCTTTTTTGTCTTCTCACAGAAAACAGCAATGCAATAAAGAAATTTGTGCACCAATTAAACCAACAACATCCCAAAAAAACAACAAGAAAATAAACAAATCAATTAGAAATGATGATCAAACGAACAAAATAAATAGCTTCATTTAACTTGTACAACTAAATGTGTGGACCTACTGAACTCAGACAGTCTCACTGTCAAGAACAAGAGAAGTAAATTGTGTTTGCAGTTAATAACAGTGAACACAGCGCTTCACTCAGGTTGCAGTTTTTGGTCCCGTACAGAAATAACTTTCTATTGCAACCATCTGGCACTCCTGACCATTAGACACAACCAACACTGCAGCTATTTGTTGACAAATGTCACAAATTTTATGACTAAACTTTCCACTAAATGTGTCTTATAGCAGCCCTTCAGTTTGCCTTTAATTTGAGAAAATGGTTCTCAGCTCTGCTACAAACCTGTCTCTTTAAATATATCTCTCTATGTAGATGGAGGGCAGCTCTGCACACGTTACATTCAGGTTAGCAGGTAGCACAAATAGATTGTTTTTCACACACTGTCCTCTATTTTTAAGTACTTTTAAGAATTTTACAGAGTTTCTCTTCTTTGGTTTGTAGCCTGCTTATGTTTTCCCTGATGTATACAGGCTGAGGTACAACATTGTATCAGTAAAACTAATCTAAATGCTCTGAGTCAAGTTAAGATGTAAGGTGCTGGTGCTGCTCCTCCATGTTTGCATCCACATCTGTAGTGAACTGCAGATGAACTACAGGAGCAGAGAGTGTAGTGTAGTCTTCAACTGGTGTGTGCAAGTGAGTGTGTGAAGAGCTTTGTCACATGTGGACATAAAAACCTGCTCTGCTTGCTCTGTGGATGTTCTCTAGGTGGTGTGTTTACGCTGAGTTGAGTTCAGCCTCACAAAGTTTCCACACTTCAGGCAGCGTGAGCTGGAGTTGCCTTCTTTCCTCGGGATGTGCCAGCAGTTGACACAGCGCACTCTGTACTTCTTATACCTTCAGAGGTTAAGACAGAACAATAATGCAGAGATGATTAAACTATCATGATGAATGCTGTCAGTTTAGGATCACAGTGACACTGATTCAGCAACATTCATCACACTGCAAATTGGTGCTAATTTCTGCAAGCTAAAATTATGAAAGAGAAAACATAAGACAACCAACACATTAACACAAAGTGCTTCACATAATCCTCCTCAGATTAACTGTTACAGGTGCAGCATGTATCTCATATAAGCAGTTAAGTTTGTCTAACATTTATTTAGACACCTGTGAAGACAAACTACTATGAATTTTCTTTAGTAAACCTCTGCAAGTTCTTTTTGACACTGCGAAAACTGTGGAGAAGTAAAACATATTTGACTTTAACTTTGCCACTAATAAAAAACAATGGTGACAATGAACCAATAACAAAGCTGTTTAAGTGTTATGCTTGAAAACCTTTGTCCATTTTGGCATGCCTGAGTTTGTAATTAGCAATTTTGTAGAATTGTTTTTAAACATCATAGAATTATTGTTACTGATGGTTGTTGAAATGGAAAAAAAACACTTGTCAGGAAAACCAAAAAACAGCTGGATAAAATTATATACAGTCAAATACTGTCTAATTTTTATGTTACTCATTTTAGAGCTATTTTTCCACAAAATATCATTTGTCCATGATAATTAACTTTACGGGCAAATCATTGACCATATGCATAATAAATCTTCTGGACTAACTGGTGTTCGTTGTTACTGTCATGGTCCAGCTGTGCCTCTGCCCAGTATTTTCTGCTGTTCTCCCCCCCTCCTCTGTGTCTCTTGTTGGTCTCTTGTCTGTCTCTCTCTGTGGGTCTGCTCTGTTTCAGTTCACCAGAGCACTGCACAACATGTGACGGTGATGCTCGGGAAAACCATTTAAATAGAGTGTAATCTGCCAGACAGCAGCAGCAGCAACCAAGTAATTTTCAGCTGACAAAACAAACATCAGCGTACGGGGCAAAAGCCATGGTAGCTTCCCTAGTTGACAAATAATGGTCAGTATGGGTAGTAATGATGATTTTATGTCAGCCTGAATGAAATTCATCAGTTCTCTGTCTGATCAATCTTCCTTGATTTGTTTGTGGTTATATCAACCATGTGGGCAAGGAAGGCATACTCCACTTTCATTGTTTGAAATAAGTGGGGCATCAGGCATATGGTTAAGAGTAGCCACACGTCACTTCCCTCGACCACTCTGCATTTTGGATTAAAAGAAACACCCTTAAAGTGCTGGTGCCAAATAGAGAAGAGTAGTGTCATGTTCATGCCTGTTATTGTTGGCAATATAATAAGTTAACAGTAATGCCACAGTGGACAGACAAAACGGGCTGTTTTAGTTGTCTGTCCACTATCTTGAAAAGTGACAGATGTCAGAAATACATCACCTGGAGATTCAATAAGATATACCACCTCCGACCACTCGGTAGGGTCGTTTTTCTACTTTGAGGAAGCAGACACTCATCAGCCCCTACTTCTTTATTTTGCTCCATGTAATGGAGCTGATTGTTGATCAGCAAAGACATAGCATGATTGTGCACCTGACTGCCCAGAGGATTTGGGCTCCTTATAGCTCAACAGCAAAGCAGCTTTCTTATTTTATGCGTTTAAACTGGCAAAGACCTCATAATTAGTATTGACCAACTAGTCAAATTAGAGTCGTTGTTTTCACCCAAAAAGGGGCAGTATCAAGATTCAGGAGTGGCTCTTATCTATGCACCAGATGAGACGCTGGTGAATTTTTGAGGGGACTGAGTCACAGCCTTGACCAACAGCAGAGACGTTTGCCTCCTGTATATGTGACCAGGCCTTTAACATCCCAGCTCTTCAAACTAGTTGTTCAGTTGAGATCATTCAGTTCACCTATGTGGTACAGATGCTGTGGCTAAGTTTGTTGCTCAGTCTTGTTTATTCTCATGTCAGTTTGAATCCAGCCTAACCTGTGTTTCCCTGCACCACAGGTCCACTACTCACCTGTGAAATCTGCCTGTCTGCTTCATCCAGCATCACTCCAGTCTGTCTGTCTGTCGTCAGTCAGCTCAACCTGTCTGCCCTGCCTGATCAGCCCTTAAACCTCAGCTCTCTTTTTATGAATAAATACGCTTTCAAACGTGTTAAGCCTTTTTTCCAAGTCTTGCTTTTAGGTCTTGAAAACTGCGTCGCTAACAGTTAGCAACTGTTAAATCTTTAGCTTAACAATGCTAAAGATCAAACTCTGTAGAAAACATATATCGTTGAATGTCACCTTATAAGTTAAAATGAAATATCACTAAATTGGAATGTGGCTTTAATGTTCCCATAGAGATCAAATAGAAAAGCTCTTGTACTCAGCTTCATGTTTGTGCTCTTAACAGCCAGCAATGTTAGTATGAGTTACCTTATTCCACAAGCATTACAGAGCGGGGTCCCATCCTCTGCATCCCTCCACATGGGGGTCTTCCTGGTGCCGCACGATGCACAAACTTTACCCTCTTGTGAAACAGAAAAGAATCAGTGTTACAGTCATTTTGAAATGAGCGTACTGCAAAACCTCTTGTCAAGCAGTTCAAAAGTTCCTATTTAAATAAAGAGAGTATTTATGATGTAATTACATCAGAATTTTCTGGAAGTCAGTGCTAAATGTCAGAGATAAGATTAATCTGACCTGGAATGTACTTTTGATGTCGTTCTGATGACTTTTGTAACTGACAAAAAATGACTAAAAACAACTGAAAGAAATTTTGATTCTGCTGCCACTGGAAATACAGTGAATCAAATCCGTAAAGTAAAATCTAGGGAACAATTTGATACACATTATGGCCATAGGATGTTTACAAAAAACATTAAATGTACACCACCTGTCCTGACTGATGTGGTCAAGTCACATATTTTGATGTGGTGGCGTCCTCTAGTGGAGAAAATGGACATTTAATGCAAAAACATACCTATTATTTCAACTTCAGAGTAATGCTCCTGATGCAGTCATGTTAAGCACTTAATGTGGCAGCATTTATTTCTGAACATATATCTGACACTCCTTAAATTATCACAGTCAGTAATTTCACATGTACTTCAGTTGCTCTCACTAGCATTTTGGGCTCTATACTGAAAAAAATTGACTTGAATTAATGATTCATAAATATTTTATTAGTGAGATCTCTGTTTAAATTGCAGAGGCTACAAATCGCGGGCTAGAAAGCCTGTAAAAATTACAACATACTAGGGCTGAACAATTTGAAGAAATATCTAATTGTGATAATTATAACTATCTTGCAATTGCATTATGATATGTGATATAAGAGGGAATTATTATTTTACATCATTCTTCTCATTTTCATTGGAAAACGTATTTAAAAATTATAGTATGAATTTTGCAGGGATCTGTACCAATCTTTGATTTTCCTAAGTGTGCAGAATATGATGCGTAGGCCAAGGCATCTCTGCACCACAGCAACATTTACTTTGAAATGGTACTTTTTGCAATTTCAAAATTGGCAATATTGCAATGTCAATAAAATTTTGAAGAAGTGTGCAGCCCTAGCAGATACTCAGGTGTTACTCACTGGATACACCGGTCGTTGGATCACTCTCCTCATCTGTGCTGCTGGTTTTGAGAGATTTCTGGGATATCCGAGCCCTCAGCCTTGGTTTTCTTACACTCTTGCAGAGCTCCTTGCTGTGATGGGGATACAAGCAGCAGACACCAATACTGTGTGAAACTTTAAGTTCTAAATTCTCATGCAAAAATATAATGAAACTGTTGCTACCTGTACTTTGAAGTTATGAGGAGCCGACACTGTTCCCTACTATCGTCCAGCTCTGTGTCCATCCTAAACGTCACTCCCTGGAAGTCTGGGTCTTGGATGTCAGCACTCCGGCTGGGATGAGGCTGTTTTCTGGGAGTTCTGGTTCTCCACTGGCGAGCAGATGGAGGAGCAGTTTCCTTGGTTTGCACTGGCCTGGGTTCTGGTTTTGATGCTGCAGAAGGTGAGGGGTTTGTTTCTCCATCATAGCTTGAGGACTTCAGTTGTGCAACTGGAGAGGATGTTTCCTCTTTGGGAGCATGTGTACACTCTGGTTTACATGCAATGATTCTGTCATTTTGTTTGGAGAGTGAGTGACATGTCTCTGTAGTGCCAAATAAGAGTGATGCTGATTGTGAAGAAGGTAGGATGGAACTCATAGGGCACAGTTGGGTGTCACATGGAGGCTCTGTAGGCAAAGTAAGGTTTGCATTGTGGTCTAGTGTTAGCGCTGGCTTTGACAGAGCTACACTTGCATCTTCATTTGAAATAACAGTCAGCTGGGTATTAAGGGATGCACTGAGGATGTGTGTTTGTGACAAAGCATTTTCAGAGGATACATTCAGTATATCCTGTTCAGAAGAGAAACAATCATCACTAGACTCCTGGTTCCACTCAAACTGCCTGTTAACATGGAACTTGACCTCCATTTTCTCTGTTGCTGATGCATTTTCTTCCGCCAGCTCTGGTTTAACAGTCTCTGTTTTTTGAGCAGCCTGTGACCGAACACAACAGTCCACTTTGGAGTCTTTCACACAGCACTCTGGTTTATAAATACAGACTCTCACTTCTTCCACAGAACTGACACAGGCTGGGATTTCTTCCCTGTCATAGGTAAGAACAGATGATCTCAAAGTGCATTTGACACTTGTGCAGTCGCCTCCAGCTCCCTGATCTGTTACAGTCGCTGATTCTGTAGTAGATGACAGTGACATTGGGCCTGACTCCTTGACATCACTGTGATGCAGGAGCTTCTCACACTGCAGGTTGATCAGACTCAGGACTTTCCAGGGGCTGTTGCATTCAGGATGTGGCTCATCCAAAGTTGTAACCTTGCTGCCAAGACTTTCCTCCTTCACATTTTTCATCTGATTGTAAGCCGACATATGCAGCAAACCGTGCTGGCAGGAACTATTAGAGATTTGAAATGAATGTGTATCCTCTTCCTCTTTTTTAACAATGAAAGGTCCTTGCCTAGAGGTCTCATTTAGCCACGTGGAGGGTGAATTTGTGTCCAGGAAAGTGCTGTTGATGGGGGAGGCTAGCTTAGAAACTTCTTGGAAAAGGTAAAACAGCGCCGAGTGGGACGCATCATGCTCCATTGTGCTCTGGTTTCCCTGGATGAAGGCAGCCTGTGTCCTTGGTCCTTTGCTCATGTTGGAGCAGTGTCTGCATCATTAATCATAAACACAATACATACATCATAAATACAAACAGCTTTCAGATCAGTAGTTCCTACTCTTAGTTTTCGGCTTTATTAATTTAATATATACATATTTATTTATTTATCTTTGATAAATTTTATTGAATGTAGTTATTCTTCTTTAGTTTGAAAAATTCTCCCTTCCTTTTTCAATTTGTTTATTTATTAATCCTGTGCCAATCCCAAATACAATCCTTATACCTTTATATCATCAGCTTTATATCTTTAAATTAGACATTAGCTGTATGTATAATTTACTTTGGCTCCATAAAGCATATTTTAAACCAGATCAGCAGTTCCCAACTGAGATGTAAGGGTGATCTCTTCTTATTATAGTCTTCCTGAGGTAGACTATAATAAAATCAATCTTTCTGCGCAAAATCATGTTTATTTTCAGACATTTCTGTTTTGTTTTGTTTCTGTGTTTTCCTCATAAAATATTCTATGTTGTTATCTCCTCAGGCAACTAAAACAGTATGATGGAAAATCAACTCTTTAATTGAACTGCTCTCAGCTTACAGACTTGCACTCTGTGACAAGATGTGAGCTTAAACAGTTAATCAGTTTATTGTGAACTGATCAATACATTAATGACAAACTATTCTGATATTTGATTAATCCGCTTGAGTAATTTGGGTTGAAAATAACTGATAGATCAATCTATGATGAAAATAAATTAGTTAATATTTGCTTCATATTAATGGGTCATAAGCTAAAAAGGTTGGCAACCACTGTTCTAGAGGCTGAATGTTTTTCAAACGTTGGTACAACATAGAGTATTACGCCATTGACCAATAATTATATCCATAGCTCTACAACTGAGTTACATAAGCTACTGGTGTGCATAATACCACAATGACAGCAGATAAGCTAAGACTATTGCAATATTTAACATTTTGTCCCCAAATTGTGTATACGGTCACACTACTGTAACCTCATTGAAAACATGAACTTCAGAATAGTGTTCTTAAAATGTTTAGTAACGTCCATATTATTTTAGCCTACAGAGCTAACGGGACTCATCGAGTTTAAATTTTTGTTATTTAAAAGCCTAACGAGGTCAAGCTGCCATTTCTCTTGAAAATATAGAGATATGAAATGAAGCTGCCTGTTGTAAGAAAGAGACATTTCAATTTCAAGTTCATTCAAATGTAACCATGTTTAGCTCACCGGAAGAAATCAAACAAAACGTCGTAGTTTGAATCTGTTTCAGGACACAAATGTAGCATGTAACGTTCTAGAATGTCGAATATTTTCGCGGTTGTTTGAGTTTGACTGTCGCGAGCGCAGAATCAGGTGGCATTGATACGACACAAAACTGGTATGAATGAAAATCGCTTAAATTATGACGTACATGTGTATTCTTCCACATTTATCCTCCAATATTTAGGCCTTACATACAGAGTGGTGGTTAGTTTAATAGGTGTGCGGTTTTAGCAGTTGATTTGATGTTCTAATTTTATGAGAATTATGAAGCATAGTTGCTTACAGTTTTAAACAGATCTAGCTCACTGCAGGCAGCATTTGAGTTGAAATGATCACATATTCTGATCCATTAACTATGATCCTACAACGGGCCTTGAATCCTCATCTAGTTCACCGATCCTTGTATTTTCAGGGTTACTTGTCTACTTTTGACCTGCTATAGCCTCTATGGCTAACCGCGTTTCTTTCATTTGGGCATGAAGAGAACAGTTCACAACGGGATCAAGATCAAATTCAAATATAGTCCATCCAGTTAATCTGTGATCGCTGTGCACTCCTGTTGTTGCTCACCTTAGATTTCCAAATCGATCACGAGCTAACTGATGAAGCGTGCCAACTTAATAGAAACTCAAATCCATGGAGATTGTTGCTATGACTGGGTGGTGTTTTGGACCAGGAGGAGTTGCGCGGGTGTTTTTGGTTTGCCAGATTACACGTGTTTAGGAATAAAAGTTCCGGATTCCCTTGGTAGCTGCTGCAAAGTGCTTTTTGCGACAACAAGAATGCCTGTTTAGATATTTGCTGCGTAAAGAAGGCAATTTGATTAACAATGGAAGCCTGCTACTTATAAAATAAACTATTGGTTATTGAAGTTTGGATAAAATAATGCAAACTTAATTTGTGTCATTTTAGTGTACTTTTGGTTGATGCATAATGAGCAGTCTTCAAAAGAACAGCTTTTTAAAACTGATTTTATTGCACAACTTTAAATATTTGTAATTTCTAAGACATAATATATACAATTCACTTATATTTGTGCGTATGTTGGACAGGTACAGTAGACTGAACAGGTAAAGCGTAGATGTAGTAAACTCATTCCATGGTAACTCGGACCCCACCAGCATCTCTCCACCTCCATCCTGATCTGATCAGAGCACACCTGAAACAGATCAACTAATCAAGTCTTAATCAGTGGCACCAGGTGCTTTAACATGCATTTCCCATCAGACACTTGAAACACAATTCACCTAGATGCTTTTGAAATGTTTACAGTGAATTGAATCTAAGTTTCAAAGTAAAAAAAAAAACAGTCTAAATTCTGATTTCTTATTATATATCATATTTAAGATCTTGCCTTTAAGCTTGTGGCAAATTTAATCTTTCAAAAACACTTCATTATACTGCATTGCTTCTTCTGTCAGGTACTGTTTCAGTACCATGCAGAAGAAGAATATATTGAGGTTTATGACTTAGGGCTAAGTATATTCAGTGGGTGCTTACTGATAAGCCATCACAACGCCTACAAATGAACTTGGTACATAAAAATGAAAGTACATGCTACAATATCTAACAAGTGAATGAGTGTGGACTGGCAGAAATGACTTAATAACACCATCTTGTGATACTTGTGCGTATATGAGCTGTAACATGGAATGTTCCGTTTAACGGCACAAAGATGAACTTTGTTAAAACTTGCCCTGCAATGTTTCGTAAACTGTTGGGTGTTTTAACAAAGAACAGTTTGTGAGATTGAATGGTGATGTAACGCTGGCCTGAGAGTGTTCGACATAAATAAATAGATTGTCAGCTTAAACCATCACAGTTTTTTTTTTCTTGGAAGTAACCATTAATTTGACCTTCACTCCTATAGTGTCTGAGTCCGCCAGATCTCATCTGCAGGCTGGCCCTGTCATTGTTTAACTGTGGAATTTGTCAGTCTGCAAGACATCTTGGGAGTTGCTAAGGACTTTGCTATCTTAGCCATGCATCTCTTCATGGTCACATCCCTTTTCTCAAGGGGCAGTACAGAGACACCCTCTCATCTTCCTCCAGTCCCCCTCTTCATCATCTGCAACTCTTCTCAGTGAGGTTTGGGGACATGCCCATCCACATAGAAGTTCCTGGTGACTTTGGGCAAGGTGAGCTCAATTCCATCAAGCTCTGGAGTGAGAAAGATCTGGCATCCCAGCCGGGAGTTCTCCTGAAGCATGGGCGCCATGTCCAGCATGTCATCCTCCCTAGAGAGTCGAGATACATGTCAACGTTTACAGTGATCTCCCTTTCACCCCATTGCAATATATTTGTTGAAATTCAAATATTGTGGTTAAAGGAGCAGTATGTAGGATTTAGTGGCATCTAGCTTGCAGACTGCAAAACACACTATTTCATTCTCCCCTTCCAAGTCTGCAGGGACAAACTACAGTGCTTGCACAAAATGCTAAAGGCCAAATCTTGAGCCAGTGTTTGGTTTGTCCATACTGGGTCAGTGTCTAAACATGGCAGTGCAGAATGGTGGCCTCTGTAGAAGGGGACCTGTGCCCTCCAAAGATATTAACTAGTTCATTCACAGGTAACAAAAACACAACAAATCTTACTTTCAGGTGATTATACACCAATGAAAACATGCTCATAAATATCTTATTCCATTTCTGATATATTCTGCCAAAAAACCCTAAAACATAAATCTTACACACTGGACCTTTAAGGAGGGTATCATTTGTGGCAGGCTTACCTCTCATCAGGCTCTGGCAGTTTGTCAAAATGGGCGGCACTCACATAGACCTGACAGGTTGAGCAGGCCAGTGATGCCTCACAGGCCCCTAAATGAAAGAGAAACACAAATAATGAGAAATAACTGTCTTAATATCATGTTTCAATGGGATATTTAAACATGAGTATTTGTTTAAGCTTTAACTGTGCAAATGCTCACCTTCCAAGTCAATTCCATGCTTGTGAGCCAGATACAGGACATTATCTCCCACTTTAGCCTTAATTGGGATCCTCTGGCCAGACCGATCTATGTAAACCACATTCACCCTAGACAATAGTAAGTTAAAAAGTTAGCTTTATTTACAGTCATAAATCGAGGTTTTCATTCACCATTAAAATATATTTACAAAAAGAAAAAAAGAAAAAATCCCCACACTGTCACTTTTTTTTTTCTTTTGCAATGCAAAAAAATGTAGTGTTAAAAAATGTGAAAAATTGTCATCATGGTCAACTATTTTATAAATGGATGAGATTTTCATTTCATTGACATTTTTATTTGCTTCATCTTTTGTCGGTGTGGGCACTTTCTTATGTGATGGCTTACCTTGGGTAAACACTGTTATAATGCTTCTTGAATGCTTATATTCCACAAGCCACTTAAATCATTTTTTGTGGACTAATTGTTATAAGATAAATAATAATTTCACATTTTTGTATTTTAAAAAGAAGTTGATGTATTCTGTATTTTCTGCACACCTGAGGGTAAAAAAGGCTAAGATGCAGTAAAAAAACAAATCTAACTAACTATTACAACAAAAACAAATGGGCTAACAGTACTGACTCTCCAAATATTCATTTAGTTTTTCTAGGTAAGTACATCAGAAAACTTCACAACCATACTCTGGCATAAATAGAGCATTTTGCCTAGGAATTTAAATTAAATGCTTTGACGCAATCTGTTAAATCAGATATGGTATAAATAATAATATAAAATTCCAACTATCTGATAATTATTTTTCTGCTCTGATATTCATCTGCATCCTTTATACTGTGTAGGCTGATGTTTTAGAACAGCAGTGGTTCTCAACCTTTTCGAGCTGCAACCCTGCAGAAAAAATCGGGTTGGTGTTCATGACCTCTGCACATTAAAGATACCAAACTCACATTATATCACTGGTACAGGTGATGTAATGTAAAAGGTTGTGGGAGAAGATAGTCACACACAAGATGGAACAGTAATATTTTGATATATTTGATTTATTAATTAATTTATTGATTTTTAATTTAAGTATAATTTTTGCATTGGGGGTACAAGTGTGCAACTATCTTGTCCCATGACCTGGATTTTTTCATGGTCAGCACCTCTCCTATACTGGTGTATGTTCCTCCTGCCTACCTACTCATCACGACGTGGTATAAAAAACAATTCCCAGTGTAAAATACAACTCTCATATTTGTTAGTGTTTGTGTCTGTTCAGAACATGGTGTTTTATGTTGGTAAATGTAATATTTGGGCTGGTTTATAGTTTTAACCATTAGTGAGGAGGCATGTTACAACCAGGTGTCTGTATTTTGCTATGTTTGAGTGTTGAATGTCTTCCTGCATTTCATTCTGTGCTGCTTGCCACAATATTTCATTTTAATTTAAACAACCCTCTGGCGACCCCTGAAAATTATCTCACAACCCCCTTGGGGATGCTGACTCTCAGAGAGCACCATTGTTTCAGAGTACTATCAGCATTTTCATTTAAATTCAACCACTGGTTCAATCTATGTTCATGATGTGGAAAGATGTGATGTGAAAAAAACTGCAAGTTCACCATGACTTGGCAAAAAAGCTATCATTGCCTAAATCTTACATAAAGCTTTCACTGACTTGGACTTGGCTGTTTTAATGTTTGACAGTGATAGTTGTAGCAGTGGGTCAGCTGTTATTTAAAGTAAAATGTGGACGTTGATTCACAACAACTAAGAACACCGTGTCACTTCAAAATAAAAGCCTCTAATAAACTTACACATCGTTTGGGTCCTCGGCATTGGAGCCCCCCTCCTCACTGTGGTAAAGACCTTTGAAAATAGAAGCAGAAACAACACAACTATGAGTGTTTCTACTGTGTGTAATGATACCAGCACCTCCTGGCAGCATCAGATAGGGAGAATGTTTGACTTGTTGCACAAAGTTTCATCAGGCAATCAGGGAAAGTCGAAGTTACACAAGTGTTATTGAGCGGACTTTAGACTCTAATAACCTCTGATATCCGTCCATCACCTGCGAACCAAACTTTGCTGTATGAACAGTAACATAAACGCTGGCGTAAAGAGATAACTTAAGAAAACTTATCGTAAACAAACAGTCCGAGAGAAGAACCAGCCTCTGATTAGGGCTAAAGATGTTAGCAAGCTCCGCACTCACCTATACTCGTCTGCAAGTGTCGGTTTATCGTCCTGAAGCTGTCAAACGAACCCTTCCTTTGAGAATTAGGCCCACTGCTCATACAGCTCTTTAGCCTGTTCAGAGGACAGGTGCTACAGTCCGGGATAACTCGAGAAAGTCTCAAAGTCAGCCCCATGCTCGACCGGACTGCAGCGGAGGCCGCCATGATTCTGTTTTGGTCACATGGCCCAAAGCGGCCAATAGGAAAAGAGCACTGGCGGGATGTCGTCTCTGCTGTGACGAATAGTTGTGACAGCAGAGAGCGCTGCTGCTTCACACACCGGAAACATACAAGGATACAAGGATGCTATGAGATTTATTTATCATTATACAGAAAGGCTGTGCAGCGATATTTTGACTTTGTTTGGTTGGTTAGATTGTTTGTAGATATAACAAATAAATAAAATATAGAAAATAATTTAGCTACATGGAGGCTGATGCTGCAGTGTTTATATAGTGCTAACTGTATTTGGGTTGTTTTTTTTAAACCGCAGGTCTATATGTATTTATTTTTGTCTATTTCACTTTCAAGTTAGTTAACTGTATATATCCTATATATTGTTAGCAAAATCACAATTCTTCTGTTAACATAGATTTTTCTTTTATTTTAATTTTAAAATGGCATCTGTTTCCCCATATGAGAAAAGGCCCTTAAACATAATAATTATGATATTTGGTCGATTGGCACTGGTGGAAGAAAATGTCTAACAGGACAGATGTAATAGCAACAAAATGTACTTAAAGCATTAGAAGTAAAAGTACTTATTATGTAGAATAACCCCTGTCAGTACTAGTATGTAGAAATATGTTATTGGATCATTAATAATCTTGAATTAAGCAGTACTTATATGTTGTAGCTTATTGAGGGAGGTTGAGCTAAACTGCTTTGTACACTGTTGTGCATTTTAATCGCTTATAATGGATCATATTTACAAGTTAATGAAAAAAAATATGTAGAATCTTTATCTGAAAATTAACTAGTAACCAAAGTTGTCAGATAAATGAAGTGAAGTAAAATACACAATATTTTCCTCTGAAATGTAGTGGACAGGAGGCATAAAGTAGCATAACAGGGACATTTTCAAGCACAAATACCTCAGAACTGTTAATTTCTTGAGTAGCTAACTGTACTTTACACCACATAGAGATAGGGTATTATAATCTACAATGAGTCAAGGAAGAATATATTGAGCACACAGCAATATTTATACAGCAAAATTAATGCTTCCATCTGTGTGGTTTTACCTCACTAGAAGCAGGTTAAAGACCTTTTTTTAAACAACATGTCAGAGGTGAAAAATGCTGCATTTAAGTACAGTTTTGAGGTACTTGTACTTGGGCGCAAATCCAGACTAATTTGTAATTGTCTCCGCTGGGACCAACTACAAGTCTAAACTGTTGCTTACATGTTAATGCATCAATAATACTAAAATTCCACAATATAACAGTTTGAAAGTGGCCATTCTACATAATCAGTACTTTTTCTTACCTAATATTTTTGGACTTTTATTTAAGTACAACTTAGGCCTGGTAGTTGTAATGAAGTAAAGTAAATACTATTTGAATACATATGTTATTTGGCCTATTACCAGCTGCAAATGAGACAGGGCTTCTCTATCTACTTGTTGCTTTCTAAAGATGGTTTTGATGATAAGTGACTATGATGTTTCATAATCATTGTGGTTGTTTTATTCATTGCTGGTTTTTATAGTCTCTGTCCATTTCACTACAGCTTCTATACAAAATTGTCCTTCAGGAATATTCACTGTTAGTTTCACAATACTTTACCGCACT
Organism: Lutjanus campechanus; assembly: GCA_027495735.1. Classification (NCBI taxonomy): domain Eukaryota; kingdom Metazoa; phylum Chordata; class Actinopteri; order Lutjaniformes; family Lutjanidae; genus Lutjanus; species Lutjanus campechanus. The sequence continues at coordinate 16,973 of JAJHUR010083759.1, read as the reverse complement.
ATACTTTACCTAACTTTATCTCCACTACATTAATCTTATTTTGCTTATTTAGCTCCAACTCAACTTGCATCGCTAATATTTTTCCAATTTTATAATAACATATAATTTAACATCGACTGTATAAATTTAATCTTATCTGACTTATCTGACGTTTACTTGTAATGGAGTGTTTACATTGTGGGATTGCTGGTTTTTCTTCAGCATATTTGGTGCCACTCTATTTTGCTCTGACCAGTCTAAGCCTGTTAAAGGTATGTCTCTGGTAAAGGAAGCAGGTCTTCCCACGGTTCAAAAAGAATCAAAATATAATATTTCATATTTCAACAAAGTCCCATTCAATGTTAAGCTCCATACTCGCCAGTATCACACAACAATAAATACATGTTTTGCCTTGCTGGTGTGCTGTAGAGGAAGACAAACCTAGATAAGAAATCTGATGCAGCCTGGCAGCAGAAAACAGACCACTGGTGTGTGAAGACACAGAAGTGATGTTATGACTAGAGGCGGGTGAAGTGCTCAGGCGTTCTATTTTCTCTCTTTGTCTGTACCTTGACATCTGCTCAGAGAGAAAGGAAGTTATCTTTAAAAAACTGAGCCATTAAATACATAATCCCTTTACAGAGTAGTAAAACTCCCACAGAGGAGCATTGTGATGATATTTAAGCTGTGATTTATGGGCTTTAGTGACTCTATCATGACTGATGAGCTCATCCACTGGGACAGCAATATACTATAATTTTAGTGTCTTTTCTTGTCTTTCATTCAGTGTCTCATAATGATTTCAGGGGAAATCCACTCTTGAACTGGGTTTAAAGATGTATACTAACCCCCCATCTGGTTCCTTCCATGGCCATAAAAAGTAAACGGGGCACTTTCATGTCTACGTATTTTATTTTATAGCAAGTGCTGGGAGTCAACTCACTGCATGGCATATAGATTATTACACTTTATATACTCTAAATCCACATAATGAAACACCATTACACTTTCATGTATGTACTCTCTCATACACACACCTGCACAGGATTAGTGCCCAGGGACAGTTTACCTGCCTGTCTGTGAAGTCGGTGAATTTACTGCACTTATAGTATATCATTGGGTCCTGTGGTCCTCTGGCCCTGCAGGTGTGTGTGTATTTCTGTGTGGTGTGTGTGTGTGTGTGTGTGTGTGTGTGTGTGTGTGTGTGTGTGTGTGTGTGTGAGGTGTGGTGGGTGGAGGCCGCTACACTTGACTTGGTCATGAAGTGGCCCCTAGCTCTTCCTTCAGATTACATTCCTCACACTCCCTGTTGAGTATGCAGTGCAATAACTCATAAACCTCAGACTACACACACACACACACACACACACACACACACACACACACACACACACACAAAGAGATAATTCAGATTTTTTGAAGTGGGGTTGTATGAGGTACTCATCCACAGTGTA